>CAVNYN010231996.1:44618-71911 GCA_963692815.1 Nyctanthes arbor-tristis
AGAGTATTTAATTCTAGTTTAAACAACATCCCTATTCTTTTACAACTTTTTAGTTTTCTTATTCAACTGGTGTGAAATTAACTCGAGTGAAATAGGTGACAACTTTCCCTGTGGGATCGATATTCGGGACTCTTCTAGTCCTATACTACTTGAACGATATCGTACACTTGCGATTTCGCCTGTCAGGGCTCCAAAAAATGACCATGTTGATTACATAAATAAAAGTTTGATTGAAAGGTTTCCAGGAAATAGTCACAAATATTACAGTTTTGATGAACCACTTGATGCAATAGGAGGAATTGTTCAAGAAGACTTTTTTAATAGTTTGTCTTCTAATGGTATACCCCATCACGAACTTGTATTAAAAAAGAATTATCCAGTAATATTACTGCGAAACATTAGTCCCACAGAAGGACTTTCTAATGGACGAGACTAATTTGTAAAAACTTTGAATGGAATGTTATTGAGGCAGAAATTGCTATACGCGAACATAAAGGCAAAAGAATATTCCTACGCAGAATTCCCTTTATACCGCTTGATGCGGAGAAAGGTCAATTCCCATTTAAAAGAATGCAATTTCCTATCTGCCCACATTTTACAATGGCGATCAATAAAGCATAAGGTCAAACTTTAGAATATGTTGGATTGTATCTTCCTAAACCAGTGTTTTCTCATGGGCAATTTTATGTTGTGTTATCTAGAGCAAAAACTAGCAAATCTATCAAAGTTCTTATTAAACCATTAAGTAATGATTGTACACACGTAACATGCACAAAAAATGTTGTTTACCAAGAAGTTTTCTTTCAGAAAATAACTACAAACATGAAATTCCCCATTTAGAACACATGAACTTATTTTGCTCTCTGAAATGATCTTCTAACATGTTCCTACTAAACGTTCCAAATCCCAAAAACTTCAGCTACAAAAATTTCTGGATTGAAGTTTAGAATTTTTGGGCTTTTTTCTAAAGGAGCTAAGAGTTCATTCTAGCTTTGGGTGAGTATCCATTCCTTCATGTTTCTTGGTTTCTACTATGTATTTCAGTTAAGCTTCTTCCATGTCCTATAGTTTAACGTTGCAGTATTTAATTTCTAATTTAATTCAGAATTTGAAAATTTGTGTCCTATATAATGTAAAAACTCAAAAGCTGTTGCATTAAGAAAACCTAGCAAAATTGTTCATTGTAATAATTTCTCCCAAGTTCTACACAAGCTCCCATTATTCACAATGAAATTGGATTAAGTAAATGCATATGATTTTGAGCTCTTTAAGGTCGTGATAAATGTATCTGATTTCGAGCTCTTTAAAGGTCGTGATCTTGTTTCAGAATTACCCTACTTCTTTGAATTCCTCCACTTGACTATGGAATATTTTTCTCATTCTACTCTTTAAGAGAACCATTCTGATTGGTTTGTACGAAGCATATTTGATTAAATTATAGAATTAGTTAGTATTATCAATAAAAGAGGTACCTAATATGCATGAGTATCATAAGGTACTTTGAAATAGCATAGCTATATTATGTTCTATAGGCGTGTATAATGTCTACATCTCTGGTTGTTACTTGGAATGGAGGCTCATGTGTTGTCGCTGGTCTTCTAAAATCTTGCATTCTCTTACTGCAGCTTAGAATGGACCCACATATCTGTCAATATGCTTAACTAAGGTCAAAGTGAATATTGTTCAAAACATCTAAGTGCTGACTGGTTCACCCAACAGGTATGTTTTCTATTTATATTAATTGAATTTCATTGATCTCAGTACATGTTATACTGCATTTTGAGAAGCATTTCATCCCTATTTTAGGAAAAGTCAAATTAATAATGCAGTTGGGTAAATTGTTTGAAAATTTATTCAATAGAGTTCAGGTGAAAATATTCTTTCACCCATATTCTATGTTTTAGAAATAGAAACATATCCTTCGTCTTTATCTTTTTTTTTTTTTTTTACTTTACCTGAATGTATGCTTAGATTCGAATCTTTGACAATGCAATGATAAATTTTCAATTTTGCATTTTCTATTTAATTATTTTTTATTTATTATTAGTTTTAATTGAACCATTCAGGACTTGAGGATGTATAGAAGCATGCAAGCAAAGAGGACTTTAACAATCCATTTTCAGCTGCAAGTTATTCATGGGTATTAAGCTTTTATCTTTATGAGTTCCAAATTTCAGTTTCACATTTGTTTCACAACAATCCAACTTTAGGAGATAAAGCATTTATTTTATTCGAGCATGAGAAAGGGCCATTTGAATTTCTACTTTTGTATCTTAGGAGTTTTTAGCTCAACAACAATTTAGTCTTTAGAAATCCAAATCTATACAAATCTTTTGGAAAGATTATTTAATACATTTTACAAGTGTTGTATTATATAAGAAAGCCTTACTTTTCCCTATATAAGTATATGATTTACATCAAAAACTCAACCCCATACTTTTCAAGTACAAGCATATCTTTTAGTAAATCACTGACTATTTGAATCTTGAATTTCTTACTTAAATTTTCCCCAAAATCAGAAAATTGTCTTCTGTTCTTTTTCAGATTTACTTTTCCCTAAAATAAGGATAAGGTCCTCTGTCCTTCTACAGACCGACTGTTGTACCGTGTGAAAAAATAACCGAACTATAGAAAAAGCATGCCCAGACCACCTAACCCACATTTCTTCTGCTGAAAATAAGCAAATACATATACATATCTACTATATATATATATATAATACAATACAACTATCACTAATGTATCTTCTGCAAACCACCTCTTTTTTTTCTTTTTCATTCAAATACTTACGGCAGCGAATGAGTACTCTCTTTTATCTTCAAATCTTAGTTCTTTTCCCTGCTTGTTGAACAATGGTTTTAATGTATTTCTTTTTTGTTCCCTGTATAAATCTTAATTGTTGCAATTATATAAATTTACCCTCTTGCCTTAGATTTTCTATACAATTTAACTATCTAATTCACACAACTAGTAGTTTCTTTTTTATTTCATTATCTGTTCTCAAATGAATGCAAGTATTCTTTTTTTTTTCAATAGATTTCAAACAAACAATGAATCTGAACTACAAGCTTATTCTAAAAATTAAGCCAAAACAATGTGGCTGGGTAACTAAAATAGTTGTGGTCGAAAAAAGTGCTCCAAGAAAGTCCAAGGGTGAAATTGTTTTCCAAAATCTTTTGTTAATGGACTTGGAGGTATGCTACAAAATGTGAAATTATGCTTAGTTTTTATCTTTCTTAACAATCAAAACTTATTTTAGGATATTTCAATTGTTGACAGCGCAATGAAGTACATGCAACAATTTATAATTCAAACATAGTTGCACTAGAAGATCAGCTTATGCCAACAAAAATGTACTCAATATCACATGTTGTGGTGATAGAAACAAAGCAAGACTTAAAGAAAACCTTTGGTCCAGCACAGTGGACGATAATTGGACGGACAAGGATACAAGAAATAAATTAAGACAACAGAAGCTTGCTCTCATCCAAGTACCAGTTGACTCCATTTGATAAGTTGGAACATTTATGGATATCAACACTGAAATTAGTATTATTCATTTCCTTTATGCTAGGGAAAAATGCTGAATCCAATTTTTTATGTCTACTATATCAGCATAACTTCGACCATTCTTATTCCTTTTGATATTCTTACAGATATTATCGCCGTAGTAATTGACATGAAACCGAAGAGACTTATTCACAAAGAGGACTTAAGCCAGTGCTACGTACAGGACCTTATCATTGTTGATGAAAGGTATTGCTCAATAATTCCAAAATTAGATATAAATTCTATAACTATCAAATTTATTAAGTTCTTCACTTTTAATATTGCAGATTCAATGTAGCACTGTTGATTATGTGGGACAATTTTGTTCAAAAGGAAAGTGCCTATGTTGCTGCCAAATTAACAAAAAAAAACTAAAATCGTCACGAAAAATATCAAAGTGGTCTCATTTGGCAGTAAATATATGACAAACAATGAATCAGTGTTTAAAAATTCATTACTTCTGAATTCCATTTCCATTTTGCTGCTACGCCTTTCAATTTCAAGTAAGGCAAATAGTTGCTTCATTTTTTATGCACAACATCAAGACTTTATTGCCTTAAGATATTGGTAAGCATTTTATTTATGTTTATGCTATTGCTGACCTATCTTCATAGCATAGATATTTATCTAAGACATGTTACTAGTAATCTCACTTGACTCGTGTCTTATTATAATTTCTAGATTTAGTTTTTCTCTTGACATAATTTGTTAGGCATTAACTTCAAATAGGTCTGATGAAAATGCTGAAAGACTGAAAGAGTTAGTGGAAAAAAAGTCATATATCAACGTGTCACCATCAAAATCTTCAATCACAACCAAAGAAAAATTAATACAAATTAAAGACAAGACCTTCTAAGAATGGTAATCCTCTTTTATTTTTTCAATTATTATCTGTACAAAACATAGTAATTGATATTGTTTGTTAATTTTAATGACATAGCAAAACTTCTTCTGGATCAAGGCAACAATACGAATTAAAGGTCACATGCAAACTTATTGGTATCTAGCTTGCCACTCCTGCAACAAAGTATCCAATAAAGATTTTGGAGAAGTCTACAGGTGCCAGTTTTGTACATTCACTAAAGCAACGGCAGTTCTGAGGTATAAAACAACTTATATTATGTTAAATATCATATATCCCCATGTACCAAATATGAAACTATGATTGATATCTTACCTTATCACATTAATATAATTAATTTTGATATGCATTACTGAATTTCTCTTTTTCCAACCAACTAATGCTCGAGCTTATGTTGAATTGCAGGATCGTATAGGTTCCGTACCTGCAAGTCTTATAGGTGAACCAGCTAAGATGTTCTTCCAGTGTTCTGCTGAAAAAATAATGATAGCTTTTTCAACTTCTGTAAGTTCTCCACAATCTTACATTTTCATAGTTAACAATGTTTGCTTGCTTCTAGTGCTGAATATCATAATATTTCTATCAGTCTCACCCTGGTGCATTGAGATCATGTGAACATCCATTGATCAAGAACACATCTTCTATGTCAAAGCTATAGAGAAAACAAAAGATTCCCAGGACTATTCATTTGAACTTTCCCTACTCTACCGAATCACCATCACTCACAATTGAAGCAAATAGCATAGTTGAAATGTGCTTGACGAAAATGATTTGGTTTCTGATCCAAACTCTTTAGTTGATGCTTCAAATAATGAACTTGCTGTGGCAAAAGTAAAAAAGGGAACTTTTTCTAGCAAGCCTAACATCTCCTTCCAAGAAACGATTGAGCGATGAATATGATGACCCTGATCCGAAAGAACAAATGATCACTCCAATCAAATGAACCATACCATAAATTTGTAGTAGCATTGGGAGCTGAAACTTCATTTCAACTTTTGTCAAGAAGTCATCAACCACATCTGCAAGGCATCTACAGTATGCTTTCACCTTTTGTCTGGCAATGGTTCAGTGCCTAAATAGCATTTCTATAGCCCGAAAGAAGAGAATCTGATCTTATATTTTAATAAAGATATTTCCTCTTTTGATGAGCTTTAAAGACAGTTAGTAGTTAAACATAGCCATCTTCTATTGTAGAACCTATGGTTTGGTTAAGTAAATATCTTAGTGTAAATAGGTAAATTCAAATTTTGAATGCCAGGCATACGTTAAATGTATAACAATTCTGCTTCCATATGTGAATTTTCATCTATTCTTAAAATTACTTATCTTTCATTTGGGACCAGTTTTAGGCTTTTACTTGTTGCTTTGATTGAGCCTTAAGAAAATTTATAGGAGTTGTTTTGAAAAAGAGAACTATGTTAAACCATGTCAAAGGAGAACATACATGAAGTTCTGGGACTCCACACCAGTCAGTCTGTGTTGTTTCTATTGGAAATCGGAAAAACAGATTGCAGATTGTTATGCAATCTTGTATATAAAAATGTATATATATATATATATATAATATTCTTGAATTTGTATTTGGCAGCCATTTCCTTGCTTCGGACAATGTCCTTTCTATATTATCGATCATATAGTATGACTTATGCAATTGTTTTGGCTTAGTTTTGCAAGTTTTTATTAAGCATTGTGAATTTGAAAAACTTATTAGCCTTTGTTTTATGCATTGAGTTAACAGAAAGATTTTAAATTATACGAAAACTCTTTGACTTTGCTTCTTACTTAAAAATAAATAAATAAAAATAAAAAATAAAAAAACTACTGATGTCATACTGTCTGATCATGAATATACTAAAGCAAGCAAACTTTTCCAAATAGACAAATTCCGTTTTCAAACAAATAGAAAGAAGGAAAAAAATTAAAGTAAAATTTCAAGTAAGATATTCTTCGCTGGAAGAGGCAAAGTACATATAACATATTTGCAAAATAGTTGTATAATGACTAGGTAAACCTTGCCAAGTCTAATATAATTTGTGTTTTTGTGTTTTGAATTTCCTTGATTTTTATCCATTCTTTTCTCACGTTCATAATAATCTTATGCTTTTAAAACTTAATAAGAATGTCATTTTATATTTAATTGTAATAGTTATATTCTACTCAAATCTAATCACAACCAACTTACGTACAACGCATGTCCAATACACTAGTAATAATATATATATATATTAAAGTAGCATAGTGGTCATATGTAAGTTTTCCTGCCAAAACCACTATCCTACTTTTATATGCTTTTTTTACTTTTTTATTTTATAATAACAATAATAAATAGATTTTCACCCGTACGTTGCATGCGAAATATCTTTCAAATTATTAAGAAAATAAATAATATGAAATTTTATAATTTTTTTTGAAAGGAAATTAACGAAATACATACTGAGTTTATAATATATTAGAATTTGTATACTATGTTTTAAGAAATTACAATTCACATACTACATTTCATTTTCTGTTAATAAAATATTTTACTGAAGAAAAATTAAAAAAAATATTTATTTAGACAAAAATCACCCGTATTTGTATCTAACAAATCACACTACGGACATTATGTTAGGTAATGATTTATATACCATAAGATTCTCACATGTGTATGCCTTGTACAAAGAAATGCATATCAAAATGATTTAAAAAAACAAAAAATATGAAAGTTCATAAGTTTGTATTTCTTTTCTTTTCTTTTCCTTTTTTTTCTTTTTTTTGGGTATGGTATGAGGTTATGTTAACCAAACAAGAATGTAAATTTGTTATTGTTATGTTAAAGTAACTATAATTTACAGCGATTTTTAACTCAGTTTTTATCACTGATACAAATAGATATCATTTTATTTTTTACACTAATCTAGATAAACGATATTGTACGAAATATTTATTAGTTGAGCAATATAATATGCTCTAAATTTATTATTTATTTGAAACTAATAAAGCCAGAAAGCATGAAAATTATATAAATTAATAATGCGTAAAAGAAATCATATGTTTATTAAGGAAAATTAATCGTAATTATTAACATTCGTACCAGGAAAATTAAGAAAAAAGTACAATTATATTTTCAATTAGTTTAAACATATAGTTAATTTCCGTTATTTATAAACTATTAATTTAAAGGATATGGACACTTATCCATCGGAGTTAGGTAATTGGATAATCAAACTTATCCATAATTTAAAAATTAAATGATGATAATTATATATTAGTTACTAAATAAATAAGGAAGATAAGCATAAAAATTTAAAAAAAAAATTAAAAATTCTTAATACCACATGAGTTACCACAGTATAATATAAAATATCAAAAAAGACCCTGATAACAAACTTTTGGCGGGAAAACTGTGGTACAAAGGTACCACAAACTAATTTCCTTTAATTAATATATAGATAATAATAATAATAATAATAATAATCCATTATCTCTAGCAAAAAGTAATACTTATCAATTAGTTACATTTTGTTATCATTTTATTTTATAACAATATACAAAAATTTATAAATATTTTTATTCTATATATAATATGCTATTTGTTATCCATTAATATTTGTCATAAATATTCTATCAGTTTCTAGTCTCTCTACAAAGATTTAATATTTCTTCAAAATTCTAACAATTCATAGACATATTTCATATATTGGGTTATTAAGACTTCTTCTTATTTCGATTAAGCGTCTGCTCATGAGATTGATGATATAATAATAAAGTAAAATTAAATCAACTTCAAAATTTTTACTTTAATTCAATACGATGAACCATACGTCATAAAACCTAGGGCTATATGTTTGGTACATTATTTAATTTATTATTTGTTTTTCTCTAGAAACCTATATCTTGGTAAAAATTTAAGTTGAGGGGATAAGATAGTAATAATATTTGATGATAATGATTTGGATTAAAAATAAATAGTTCTTTTATTTCTTTTTAGAACGTAAAGTGGTTAAAAATTAATTTTAGGCTTAAATGGTAAATCATATAAAATTTATCCTTTGCTTTAATATTGCTTCACTTGAGTTTTTTGTAATAACAGATCTAGACTGTGTACTTTAGATTTTTTAGAGTAGATTTAATAAATAGTGATGAGAAAATGGGAAAAATAAATTTTGTAAGGACATATGATGGAGAATTAATGTGGAAAATAATTCATTCTGATAAATGAATATCATCCACACCCTATTGAATAAGGATGTGGGTGTAGAATAATTCTCGAGTTGTATAAATTTTGTATCCTCTCTTTTCCACTATTTTTTAGTTTCCCTACTCAATATGAAATTAATTTTGTAAAAATTCAACATCCTTATTTTTATTACTTAATAGTAGTGTTCTATGAATGAAAATTTAATTAGTTTTGTACTAAGTGAAAATATTATGTGTTTCAATTTTCTTATATTCATGTATATTAGTAACATATGTATATGAGTGAGTAGTACGCAATAAAATTATGATTATTTAATTTTTCAAATTGCTACGCATTTTTTTACTAATTATTCTATTTCGTGCTACAACTAGTAATATATAAAGGCACTAAAGTGTCCATCATTTTTTTCCCGCTCATTTGCTCTACGGTCACTCTCTTTTATGTGCTATATATAAAGGTTTGATTTTTGGTCAGTTTATTCATTAACCCTTTTTTTAAAAAAATTTGTACACTGTCTTTATCCCTTCCCTTTATATCCTTCTTCCTTTCGTATTCGTCTACAACTTCTCCTTCTTAACTTCAGCGTATTTGTCTTTTGTGATTATAGTATCCCTTTGATTATGCTAACATCTATAAATAGCATTCTAATCTTCTTTAGTTTTTTACCATACTCTGCTTTGGTCGTAGCTTTCCTTCTACTGTAGACAACTAATATTATTTGGAACACCAAAGACCTCATGTTGTTTGACTTTCGACGAAATGCTATGAATATGCCCGACCGGATGTTTTTGGTAATTCCATGTGTCTATTTCACATATATACGGAACCCTTTCCTGTTCTGTATCTCACCCAAGATTTCAGATTACGCAAATCACAGATTTTGATATACTATATCTCTTTTTGGGCTAGGTGCATAATTCGTGGTCGCTTACTCTTCGCTTTTCAACAATGTTCCCAAAATTGATTACTTTTTCTGTTGTGGACAATGAGACGGACAGCCATTGTGCTGTATTTGTTCATATTATTAGGAAGCCAGTTGTGCTTGTAAAGCATGAATGATCTCGGATTGGATGGGTTGAGATGGTGGTAGATATCTAGGTTTGATTGATTGCTCCTTTTATTGTTTTCCTCTTTACTGGTTTGCTCGAGATTTGTTTGATTTATTATTTAATTAATTTCCTCTTTACTTCTTTTATGAACCTCTTGCAAATATGCATTATGTGCTCAATTCAATGCCTATAGTAATAGGTATATAGGTCTTATTCTATATTCAGATTTTATTTATTCTAGTGAAGCGTATGGTATTTTTAATTTTTTTAGTGTATTGTATATTGGGAAAATATACAATATTAGAACAGTCTTTTTAACAGAGTTCTTTTTTTATACACAAAAACTCTTTGATATTCACTCCTTTAGTGAATATATACTGCCTATTTAAAATGTTTGACTTTCTGTCATGTTTATTTAGTGTCTGTTTTGAGATTTTTAAGTTCAATTTTTTTGTTCTTCTCTACCAATGGTTCTTATGTTTGAAGAAAGGCATAATCATCCCAATTTCTTAGGAAAATGATTAATTTGAAAGATTTAGGGCTAGGAAAAGATTATCTTTTGTCTTCCAATAAATTCGAATTATTATATGCTCCATAGACTAATTGACTAGCACATTTTTGTGAATTTCTTGTAAGATGTCGATTTTTTATAAATTGCACACAGAAACGAGTTGATTTCAACCAATTTTGCAAATAGCTTTATGTTTTGAATATGTTGTTATTGCATGATGCAATAGAACTCTTTTTCTGAATGTTTACTATTTTGTTATTGTTAATTTCTTGGGTTAAAATCTCTTTCCAAAATCAGTTTGCCAGAAATCGCAAAATCTATCTGTATTAGGATTTCTTCATTTGCAACTCAGTTTTGGTAATTGAGAATCCCCCAGTTAAATTCGAAAAATTAGCAAATTTTTCCCTTTTATAAATGCTTCATCTTGCGCTTCTCAGTCATGTATAAGCTAGAATTTGATTGGAATGGATTTTGGTTTTATAATCTCTTGATTCCTCATTTAATTTGAACTACGGTTCCACTCTGCAAAAAATTTATTTTACTATCCTGTTAATCTATAGGATGAAGCAAGGAATTTCTAAAAATGAAGGTGGTAGTGTTGGTAATCTTGATGGTGGTGACCCTACAGACCATTTGCTTGCTGCTCATCAGTGCTACCACATTTTTTCCATCAAAGCTGTAGTGACCGGAAATTTTGCAAATGAAAATTTAATACCTTACAAAACTTATTAAGTAAAGTCGCGTCGCTACGACCTTTTTGGGTATTATTTATTTATGCCAGATTTTGGTCATGAAAGATAATTTAATGCCTCACATTCCTCTAGCTATAAGTAAATTGAAATTTCAAAAGCTAAAATCAGAGATCAAATTTTAGTTGGCTCATTTGAGAGTCGGACATTGTTGGCACGAGATTAGTCCAAATAAACATTGCTAGTTGCCACCACACACCACCACATACCACTCCCTCTTCAACTCCAAATTGAACTGGAAAAAAAAAAAAAAAAAAAGCTAGAAAGTTGAATGAGCCAAGAAACCACAGCCTCGACCGTAGACCCTTTTTGAACCCAATTCTCGGTCACAGAGCGCAGCCCTCGACTCCTTTTCGAGCAAGCCCGTCATCACAAACCGTACCTCCGTCGCCCGAGGCCTTTGCTGTCGACTGAACCCAGCCATCGCCTTCCATCACATTACTGCCCTTTGAACCTAGACACTCCCAACGTCTCTTCACTCGCGAATCAAGCTCCACCGAGCCAAGAACCTAACTAGCAAGCCATTCCTTGGATCATTGCACATCTACCTTTCGAACCCACACTCCAGACGTTTTCCCTTGGTCTGCATCATCTTCTTCATCTGACCTTCAAATGGGGATTTTACGTTTTTAGTATTTGTCCTCCTAGTCTTCATAGTTTGGTTAGAGCTTAAGATGGGCACCTGATTTTATTATATATTTTAAGTTAGTACATAGGGTTCTAATCTGTTTTAAATGGTTCTCGAGTTTTTATTGTAGCTCAAGCTCATCCTCACCCTTTTGTACCTAGTTAAGTTAGTAATCAAAATTCGGTTTAAATCCATTCCAGTCCCAAAAGTTCTAATTTGAATAGTTTAATCCTTAAAATTCTAAATGGGTTGTTCTAAATTCTCAACTCCCAAATAATCTTCAATTGAAACAAGAATTCCTCTTATTAATGGAAGTTTAAGCCAAATGTATAAGGATGTCATTTTATTTAAAATTTAAAGTTTAATGAATCCGTAAACAAACACCTCGGTTATTGACTTAGAATGTACTCTACTTGGCGAGATGAGGTGGATTGATATCTTGAAGTTTGTTTTCCGTAAAGCTCAAACTCAACTGTGAAATTAAGGTAGTCTCTTCTTTTCAAAGTTAAATTTTTTTTTTTCAAGTGATGCGCACATAGTGAAATGTTTGAGTTGTAATTTATGACATGTGATTTGAGTTGAATGTGATTCTGCTTGTATTACCAACATGTATTACTCGGGATAGTATGTTGATTTTATTTATATATTCTGGGGTAGAATGATATACCAGGGTAGTATGATCAAACTTGATAGGCCCTGAGTAGTACGTTACATAAGATATACTTATGGGTTGAAGGAGATTTGGCTTGCCCACGCGGTAGCATATGTTTTGACTTATTGGGATTATTTGAATCATATGTTGAATGATTGTTTAAGTGTGAATATTACAACATGTAAACTATGCATAGAGGCTACTCGGTGTTTTTTTCGAAACACTCATTGTTTTTCTAAAAGCCTTTTCAGGTACTGGAGTGGGCGGCGAGACCAGTGGCAGTGGCTATTAAATATTATATTTTTATTTTAATTGAAAACACTAATTTTAGTTGTTATTGATTTAAAGGATTGGCATGTAATTTAATTTCTATTGACTGGGTACATAGACTCCTACTTTATTCACCTTGCTCAAGGTACAGCTTTATTGGATGTACAGCAAAGTGTGTTTCACATTCTATACATTCCATCCCAATGGAATTTTGGAGTAGTATAAAAGGAAAAAAAAATGTTTCTACATGATTCAAAGTAATTTCTTCCATATAGTTTAAAGTAAAAGGAGCATTTCAAGTAGCATTTGGGGTTTGTAAAACTCAGGACATTACAGCTTGGTATTAGAGTGAGGTTTATGTTTCTATAGACTCGTGTAAAATTTAAGCATTAAAATAGTTAATGGTTCTAATTTAAGTTTGCCACTCGCTGATGTTCACGCCACTAGTTTCACGATAAAGTTTCTAGTTTAGAAGTTCAAGATGCTATTTGGATATAGTATAAAGCATGATTGTGAATATTTGTATTTGTTTTAATAAGGATGTATGATAGATATGATGGAAAGTTTAATGTTATCATGTTTGACGTTGTAAAAGTATTTTGTGTTTGAGCTGAGTTGGCAAGATGTTTGATTTTATATTATGTTTAAAACGTGATCAATAAAGATGTTTCTTGATTTTAGTCCTCGAAATTTTGTTAAGCGGTTATTAGATACCCTACTTAAGCTGGACCTCTACATAACTGGCATTATAGATATGACAGTTGGAGCTAGAAGTGATCCTATACCGGTTGAGAGTTTATATAGGGCTTTTGTGGAATTTTAGCGTAACAAGGGGAGTCTGTTGAGGAGCATGTGCAGAGATATTAGCTTGCTCGTGCTCAAGCCATTAATTTGGACTTTGAGATTAGTGCGGAGATCTCTATCCGCCACTTGATCACTACCCTTCACGATAGGGGTGGTTGATGGCTAGAGCTATGTTTGAGGAGTGGAACTCATCACTCAGTGTGGCACTGGAGTTTGATACCTTTAGTAAGAGGTTGGTAGCCTATTGGGGTTGGTACTGGCTGGGGTTCGCTGATCTCGAGTCGGGATCGGAGTCTGATTCTGAGCCTAAGTTCGAACCCAAGCCTGAACTTGAGCCAGTGCATAAGGTTGTACCAAAGCCCTAGCCAGCTGAAGCGATGCCAGTTGAGGCATCTGAGGAGGAAGACCCCGAAGAAGAAGTGGATCCTAAGGAGGATCTAGAAGAGGAGGTTGAGAAGGATCTAGAGGAAAATGAGTTTGAGCTTCAGTTTGAGAAGGACACCGAGGAGGAAGTGGAGATTGTTGAGGACTGAAAGCTGAAGTCTTGTGTCACGTGGGAGGATATTTCTCCTCCACCGAAGAGGTTTAGCGAATTGAGTAGCTCGGATAGTAATGATGACAGCGTTGATGAGGAGTAGAGATAGGGTGAATGCATAGTTCTGATAGGGATGACAATGAGGCGGGTCGGGGTTAGGTTTGCCCTTCTCCATCCCACCCTGATTGTTTTTACCCCATCCCATCCCCGCCCCAATCCCTGATTGAATCAGGGCGGGTCTTGTTCGGGCGGGGTCGGGCCAGGTGGGAGATAGGAAAATCCCCGATATTTTTTTTAAATAGTAGTCCCTGTATCCCAGTATTCCTATAAAAAGACACATATTTGCCCTCTAACAAAAAGTAAACAAAGATTCTAGTTACTAACATTTAAAATTACAAAGATTCAGTCACACGAAAAACCAAATATATCAAACACATAACATTTCAAATTCATACCTTATCAACAACAAACATTTGAAGTGACACATCAAAAAAACATTAAATCCCACCTTACCAAGGTTCCAACAAAAATAAATATAATGCAACACTCAATCATTCATAAAATTGCATTCCAAACCGCTCCTTCATTCTTCTTCATCTTCAATATTTGAGCAATACCCAGTAATTACTGATTCTTGTACAATAATACATTTACAATAAAATATAATAACTACAATTATATACTTAAAATTTTTTAACATTGAATTCGAATAACACAGTAAAAACACAAAAATAAAATTTTATATTTCAAAGAATGGATTTACCTCCTCCTTTACTTCATCATCACTAAGAGAGGAACAAACACCTTTATATGGATGTGTGGGGAGTGGTTGTTCTAACAACCAAAATAGGACAAGGAATTAAATTTTTTAATGTAACAAAAACAATAAAGAAACTAATGAAGTTGAATGAATTACCATGAATATCAGCCCATAACTAGCCACGAGCGCACATTAAAGCCTCTAATGTTTTATGATGAAGTCGGCTTTTATGTGCACTCACAAACCTACCACCCGTGCTAAATGCACTCTTAGAAGCTACCGTAAAAATTGGCATAGCCAAGACATCTCTAGCAACTCTTGCCAAGAGAGAATACATGCTAGAATTAGCTCTCCACCAACCCAATATATCAAAGTCCGGAGTTCTTGTTATGACCTCCTCCTCTAAGTACAACTCAAGCTCGGTTTTATCAGTGGTAGCAATGCTAGAAGCATACTTGTCATAATCTCACAAATCATCATCTAAAGTTGAAGCTTCCTCATTTTGGAAAGATGATGTTGAAGATTGAGTACCCCAAAACTAGCACTTGTTTTCCCCTTATTTTGGTAATGTAATACCAACATTTCACAAATTTTGGAAATTTTCTCAACTTCATCTTTTACTCTTACTGAACCAAAAATCCTTAAGAAGTAAAACTCCACGAATTTCAATTTATATCTAGGATCTAGAATAGTTGCTATGACCAAGATCCCATGAATATCATTCTAATATTTATCAAATTTTTCCATCATACCCATTGCCATTTGTTGGATTTCAGGGTATTGAGAATCCAACCAATTAGACAATGATAACTTTATTTGTCAAACATTTGTAAAAAAACAAATTTGCTGTAGGATACTTAGTATCAGAAAACAATTTAGTAACTTCATAAAACTTCTTTAGTCAGTCACAAATTTGTTTTGCTAAATTCCAATCTTTTACACTAGGCAAGGACTTGTAGTACGAATCTCATAGGTTCAAACGGGGGAAAACATCCATATAATAGATTACAGTACGTAGCATAAGATAAGTAGAGTTCCACCTAGTCTTGCAATCAAGTGCCAATTTCTTGCAGATCGGAATTTTCAGTTGGGTGGTAGCTAGTTCAAATTTCTCTGTTCTTTTGGGTGTTGTTGACCAATAAGCAATACTATCTCGAATTCTTTCCACACTCTTTTCTATCAATTCAAAACCATCATTCACAACTAAATTTAGAATGTGTGCACAACAACGAATGTGAAAAAGTTCACCATTAACCAAAAGTGAATGCCCATTAAGCATAACTAACATTTTATCAATCATAGTATCATTAGTAGAACAATTATAAACCGAGAGTGTAGACAACTTACGGTCTAAGTTCTACTCAAACAAACAAGATATCAATACGTTAGCCAAAGCTTCTCTAGTATGCAGACAATGAACGTAAACAAACCTACAAAAAAATAGATTACAACATACTCTAAAAGCATATACAAATATTGGAAATGCATTTTGTAGAGTTATTACCTTATGATTCGACTTTGACGTCTCCATCTTTCATCAATAAAATGTACAGTGATAGCCATGAATACTTTCTTTTGATTTGAAGTCCACATATCGGTAGTAAATGAAATTCTACTCCTGCTCTTCTCCGACAAAGCTATAATTTTTGACTTTTCACTATCATAAGTCTTCAGAATATCACTTTTGATCGTATTTCAGCAAATCAGTTTAAATAATGGTTGAGTGACATTTAGAAACTGTTGAAAACCATTGTGCTCAACCATTGACAATGGATATTCATACATGATCAACATTTTTCCCAAAGCAATCCTCGAAGCTTCTTGATCAAAAGTATATGCAGCGACTGATGCCTTTTGATCTGCTTCTTTGTTAAGATTCAACATCATTTGGCCAATGTCTCTTTGATTTCGACGAGGACATCGCTTAAAATGGTCATGTAAATCTTTTGTCCCATTCTTACTATCACCCACTAAATCTTTGTTACAATAATTGCAAAATGCCCTTACCCAACCATTAACCGTTTTTTTCTTGAAATGGCCCCACATAATAGAACGACATTTTCTTTTCTTGCAATTAGTATCTTCACTATCAGCATCATCTGACACATCTACTACATTAACGGGCACTTCATCATTGAGTTGTGGCGATGCTTCAGGAACTTGTGAGCTTACTTGTGGAGTTACTTGAACATTACATTCATTTGGTAGTGGAGCACTTCCAACTGAAATTGGATGAATAGATCTAAAACAATGCTTGGGTTCTGACATAACTATGCCAAATACCTTATGATAAGAAAATAATATTGGTGAATCACTCCCAAATTTGTCACAGAAAGTTCCACAAATCATACTTTAATTTGGTTGAAATTAAGAGTAGATTTTAACTTTTGTGAACATTAATTAATTGAAATATTATATGATTACATATGTTGCCTGCTATGTAACCTTTTCTTAATTTCTTATCTTTATTTTGCGGGGTAGCAAAAAGTATATGATTATGACCCTTGAGTAGAAGATGCATTTATGGTTGTATGTTTTAGGATAAGAAATGTAATTATCAACTTCTAGCTATATACTAATCATTAATTGACAAAATGTATATGATTATTTGACAATGTAGTTGTTTCGCACTTTCGCTTTAGATATCTGCATATATATATATAATTATATCTACTAATTATTTGGAGAATTATTTGGAGAATTTTTGCATATATACTAATTACCATAAAAACCTTCTTTTTTTGTTTACTGTTTTTAACTTAAACTCTCTTCCCATCTCATAATCTTCATTCTTCAAATCACATACAAGGAAATAAAAATACAAGGCAATAAGAGAAACAAACTACATTATAAACACAGTAAAGGCACATTACATAATTTACATTTGCTACTTAAACTACTATATAAACTTAAACTATAAAAGTTAAAACTTAAACTTCTCAAAAGATTAAAAGAACTAACAAGAAGTATGAAACGAACTATAATAATCAAGAATAAAAGAAAATTTAAAAGTTTTGAAACCTTAGCTGTCGTCCCTGGCAAAGGGAATAAGCGGTGGCTGGAGTTTGGCGTGGTAGATAGAAGAAACAGTAAGGGGTGGCCGCAACTATCATTGTTCGTGAGGAGAGAAGAAGTGATGGCCAGATTCCCATCACCGATGGAACAAACAGCAGGGGACTATCTGGGCAGTTGGCGGCTATTTACTATCACTTGGGAGAGGAGGGCAAATGAGAGTATGAGACTAGGGTTTGAGTCGACTGTCAAGTGAGTGCAGAATGATTAATGAATAATCTGATTGCTGTTTTTCTCCTTTTTTTTTTGTGATTCAGCTTTAATTTTAAGATATTAACAGTATACTATGAATGCATTGCTAAGTAAGATAGTGGTACAAGTGGTGAAAGTTTGAGCTAAGTAAAGAAGGGTTCAGGGTTCGAGCCATAGTAATGTTGTACACATTGTAATTTTTTTTAATTATATAACTTAAGAAACCAAAACCGTGGTCGGGGCAGGTCGAGGCGGGGGAACCCAAACCCGTCCCAGCCCCATTACCGCGCCCCCATTGGGTTCAGGTTTTCTGGTTAATTCTGCCATCCCTAAGTTCTGATATAGTATTGTATAGAGTTAGTACTATGATTTATTTCCAATTGTATAGTTTCTCATTATCTGTTGCTTAGTGTATGATGCTATACGATGTTTCACTTTGAAAGACTATGCTGGTTTTAATGAATACATCATTATTGGTTTATTAAAAGTTATAGGTTTCCTATGTTACTGTTGTGTTGGTTATTATCTGTTCAAGTGTTACAAATATATTATTTGTTTTGTAAGGAAATGGTACGCCCAACATAATCAAGTGTAATCCGGGATTTACTTAGGGCCGTACAAAAGTTGAGACAGGCCCCAGCACTAGCTTAGGCACTAGTGCATGTGGCACCTCCATTTGCACACGTGGTGCCAATTATTGATCAATTTCGTAGGCATCTGCCACCTACCTTTAATGGTGAATTCGGACCTTTAACTGATGAGGAGTGGATCCGTACTATGGAAAAAATTTTCCACCATATTTCTTGCCTGAAAGACCAGAAGATACTATGTTCAGAGTTTAAACTAGTTGGAGGAGCCGTTTACTGGCGGGAGTCTGCATCTCACACTAGGACCGAGGAGGAGCAACGAAATCTGACCTGGGTTCAATTTAAAATTGAGTTGATTGATAAGTATTTTCTACAGGCACTCTGTGATCGAAAAGAGGTTGAATTCCTAGAGTTACTCCAGTGAGATATGGACATAACTGCCTACGAGAGAAAATTCAAGGAAATGTCACGCTACGCCTCTCATCTAGTGAGTACTGAACATATGAAGGCTAGGTCCTTAGAGAGAGGCTTGTGACCTAAAATTAGACAGATTGTGTGCGCTTTTGATCTCCTGACCTTCCAAGATGTTTTGAAAAAGGCGCAAGCTCTTGGATACTCTGGTGTGAAGATTCGAGGCCAGAATGTTCAGAAAGATTACAAAAAAAAAGAAGTGGCTGAACTAGAATATGAATAGAGGTCTTGGCCCAAGTAAGAAACTGAACTCGGGAACCGGTGGAGGTCAGAGGAGTGGAGGTCCCACAGTGCCCTAAGTGTAAAAAAAATCACTGGAGAGAGTGCAGATGGGAGAGAATGTCTGTTACAATTGTGGCTAGCCGGACCACTATGCTAAAGATTGCAAGTTCAATCAGGGAAGGGGTGCTGACCAGATAAAGAAAGGCAAAGCTAGAGTATTTGCGATGGCTTATGAGAAGACCACCCAAGTTCTCGATGTCAATAGTAGGAATTCTATCTGTCTCTGGAACTCCTGTCAATGTTTTGATTGACTCGGGTGCAATGCATTCATTTATATTTGTTGCTTGCCTAGATTGGATTTAGTAGGAGACAAAATTGGTAGTGTATTGGAAGTTATTTTACCATCTGGAGGAATAATTGACTCTAATAAGATGGCTAGTGCAGTACAGATAGACTTTGATAGATTAATCTTGGAGGCAGATAGACTTTGACAGATTAATCTTGGAGACAGATTTAAACATTATTGAAATGAAAGACTTTGACATAATATTAGGTATGGATTGGCTTAGTAAGAATCGAGTGGCCATAGTGTGTCATAAAAAAGACGTTATATTTTAGAAAAATGATGATAAATAATTTAGATTTTACAGGTCGCGAATTAAGGCATTACCTCGCCTTATATCGGCTCTTCAGGCCAAGAAATTGTTGGCAAAGGATAGCTGTCAGGGATATTTGGTTGGCCTTTAGGTAAATCCTCAGATGAAGTATCCCTAGATCAGGTACCAGTGGTAAAGAAGTACCGTGATGTATTCTCCGAGGATCTGCTAGGCATTGCACCTGACAGGCCAGTGGAATTTACCATCGGTTTGGTGCCAAGAACTGCACCTGTTTCTAAAGCCCCTTATCAGATGGCACCTAAAGAGTTACAAGAGCTGAAGGTTCAGTTAGAGGAACTTTTGGAAAGAGGATTTATAAGACTGAGTGTCTCACCTTGGGGAGCACCGGTGTTGTTTGTAAAGAAGAAAGATGGGAGTATGGGGACGTGTATCAATTATCGTTAACTAAATAAGTTAACAATCAAGAATAAGTATCCACTCCTGAGAATCAATGATTTATTTGATCAGCTGAAGAGAGCAGTTGTTTTCTCAAAAATTGACCTGAGGTCAGGGTATCATCAGCTGAAGGTTAAGCCGACGGATATACCAAAGACGACATTTCGAACCCACTATAAGCATTATGAGTTTATAGTAATGCCCTTTGGTTTTACGAACACCTCTGCGGTATTTATGGATAGGATTTTCATCAATGTTTAGACAAATTCGTTATCGTGTTTATCGATGACATTGATATACTCAAGGAATTCTGAGCAACATACTGAACATTTGAGAAAGGTGTTGGATACGTTAAGGAGAGAGAAGTTATAAGCAAAATTCAAAAAGTATGAATTCTGGTTGGATCGAGTAGGATTTTTGGGTTATATTGTGGCAGCTCGCGGAATTGAAGTGGATACTAGCATGGTTGAAGTTGTCAAAAATTGATCTAGACCTACTAATGCTGGAGAAGTGAGAGGCTTTTTGGGCCTAGCCGGTTATTATCAGCATTTCATAGAAGGCTTCTCGAAAATAACAGGACCTTTAACGCAACTCACAAGGAAAGGAATTAAGTTCATTTGGTCTGATAAGTATGAGCAGAGCTTCCAGAAACTCAAAGAGAGATTGGTTTCAGCACCAGTTTTGACAGTACCTGATGGTTCAGATGAGTTTGTGATCTATACCAATGCGCCAAAACTTGGTTTAGGATGTGTTTTAATCAGAAAGGGAAAGTGATTGCATATGCGTCCAAACAGTTGAAACCGTACGAATAGGACTATCCAACTCACAATCTTGAGCTCGCTACTGGATGCACGCTCTCAAAATTTGGCATCACTACTTATATGGGAGTAAGTGCGAGATCTATACAGATCATAAAAGTCTTAAATACTTCTTCACCCAGAAGGAGTTGACTATGAGACAGCCAAGGTGGTTGGAGTTGGTCAAAGACTACGACTGCACTATCCTATAGCACCCGGGTAAGGCTAATTTGGTAGGCTAATTTGGTCATTGACGCTTTGAGCAAGAAGAATGTAGGTCAGCTATCTACATTGGGTACCATACAGAATCAACTAATTAAGGACTTCCAAAATTTAAGAATTGAGGTTACTACACAGTCAGGGCAAAAATGGGTCATTTTGGCAGCATTGATAGTTAAGCCAGATCTGAGAGATAGGATTGTGGCAGCATAAAAGGACAATTAGTTTCTAGAAAAGAAAAGAGCAAGAGTGAGGACGAGGAAGAGTAATGGATTTGAGGTCTCTACTAACCAAGCTCTCCTGTTTAGAGGACGTCTTTGTGTACCAAAGAACGAGGAATTGAGGAATGATATTTTAACTGAAGCTTATTCTACCTCTTATGCTGCATACCCATATGGAACTAAGATGCATCGGGACTTGCTAAATACTTTCTAGTGGAGAAACATGAAAGGAAGTATAGCAAGGTTTGTGGCAAGGTGTATGGCGTGCCAGCGAGTGAAAGTTGAGCATCAGAGACCATCAGGGTTACTTAATCCTCTAGAAATACCAGAGTGGAAGTGGGAGAACATTACAATAGATTTTGTAGTCGGCTTACCCAAAACAATAAGCAAGCATGATGCAGTTTGGGTAATTGTAGATCGGCTCACAAAGTCTGCTCACTTTCTACCAGTTCAGATGAATATGGACCTAGATCAGCTTGCCTATATATATATGTCAGGAAGATTGTACGACTTCATGGTGCATCTGTATCTATTGTGTCTAATCGGGATCCGAGATTTACGTTAAGGGTTTGGAAGTCACTTCATTCGGCAGTGGGTACTAAATTGACCTTTAGTGCAACTTATCACTCTCAAACTAACCGGCAGTCCGAAAGAACTATCTATATATTGGAGGACATGCTGAGGGCTTGTGTCCTAGATTTGGGTGGAAACTGGGAAACACATTTTCCATTGGTTGAATTCGCGTATAATAATAGTCTTCAGTCAACCATTGGTAAGGACCCCTATGAAGCTTTGTATGGCCGACGGTGCTTTATTGGGATAAAGTTGGGGAACAAAAGATGTTAGGACTTGATCTGGTTAGGGAAACAATTCAAGATACGATCGAGGATTAAGATGGCTTAGGATAGACAGAAAATTTATGCAAACGACAGAAGGAAGGATATCGAGTTTCAAGTCAAGGAAAAGGTATTCTTGAGAGTAGCTCTGATGAAAAGCATACTTTGATTTGGAAAGAAAGGGAAATTGAAACCCAAGTTCATTGGATCATTTGAGGGTTTGGAAAGAATTAGAAATGTCGCATATCAACTTGCACTACCTTTAGAGCTTTTAGCGGTACAAGACATATTCCATGTTTCTATGCTTAAGAAGTATGTCCCTGATCCAAGTCACGTGATTAATGCTCAAGCAGTGAATGTTCAGAAAGACTTGACATACGATGAGGCTCCATAAGGCGCATGTCCCGAGAAATTGAGCTATTTCGTTAGTCAAGGTCCAGTGAGGTAGGCACTGTCCATAGGAGGCAACTTGGGAAAGAGAAAATGACATATTGAAAGAATACCCAGAGCTCATTAAAACAAGTAAGCTAAATATTAATTTAAGCGGGACGGGTTGTAGCGACTGGAAATTTTTTTAAATAAGAAATTAGAACCTTACAAAATTTATTAAGTAAGGCCTTTCGGGTATTATTTATTTATGCCAGATTTTGGTCTTGAAAGATAATTTAATGCCTTGCATTCGTCTACCTATAAGTAAATTGAATTTTCAAAAGCTAAAATCAGAGATCAAAATTTAGTTGGCTCATTTGAGAGTCAGAAATTGTTGGCACGAGCTCAGTCCAAATAAAGCCATTAGTCTAGCATCATTATTGTTTAAAAACAAGTCCAATTTCATTTGCTTTTAGTACATTTTATGAAAATGTTGGATCCAATTCTCCTAAGCCCAATAGCTCTTTCACCGCCTTCAACTCAATGCACGTTCGGGCGGTTTTCTCCTTAATTGCCAAATGAGCCCCTATTCCCTTCTTCTACGCGGTTGCAATCCAATTTCACGGTCTCTGAAATTGCTCTTCTTTCAAACTCCTTCTCTCTGCAAAAGGATTAAAGAACTCAAACATTTGGCAAACTCAAGGTTGAAGGTGGCACACCCGTTCAAGTTTTCAGTTAGTCAGTAAGTTTCAATTTTTTGTTCGTTCCTTCTGCTTTGTAAGAAATGCTACAATAGAATATGTTTACAATTCTTTTGGTCAGATGAATGGAGTTCTTATGCACCTTTTCTACTAAACAAATTCCAACAGCTAGCAATTTTGTAAAGAAAAGAAAAGATGTATACATATGGAGTTTTAGCACTAAAAATTCCAATCTGTGCAAAGCAAGGGGATAGCCATAATTAGACCTTAATCATCCATATTTTCTGCCAAGCTTTGGTCACTCACTGTCTATCGATTCAAAAAGAAAGTGAAACCAAAATGAAAATGAGGAATAGAAATAGGACCTTTAGCCATTGCTGGTCGCCGCCATACACCACCACATACCACTCCCTCTTCAACTCCAAATTGAGCCAAGGCAAAAAAAAAAAAAAAGTTAAAGGAGCCAAAAAACCACAGCCTCGACCACAGACCCTTTTTGAACCTAACTCTCATTCACAAAGCGCAACCCTCGACTCTTTTTCGCGCAAGCCCATCATCGGGAACCGTAACCCCTCGCCTAAGACCTCTGCTATCAACCAAACCCAGCCATTGCCTTCTATCGCGTCACTGCCCTTTGAACCTAGGCACTCCCAACGGCTCTTCACTCACGAATCAAGCTCTGCCGAGCGGAGAACCCAACTAGTAAACCATTCCTTGGATCATTGTACCTCTACCCTTCGAACCCACAATCCAAACATTTTTCCTCAGTCTGCATCGTCTTCTTCATCTGACCTTCAAATAGGGATTTTATTTTTAGTATTTGTTCTCCTAGTCCTCATAGTTCGGTTAGAGCTTAAGATGGGCATCTGATTTTATTATATATTTTAAGTCAGTACATAGGGTTCTAATCTTTTTAAATGGTTCTCGAGTTTCTATTGTAGCTCAAGTTCATCTTCGCCCTTTTGTATCTAGTTAAGTTAGTAATCAAAATTCGGTTGAAATCCATTCCAGTCCCAAAAGTTCTAATTTGAATAGTTTAATCCTTAAAATTCTAAATGGGTTGCTCTAAATTCTCAACTCCCAACTAATCTTTAATGGAAACAAGAATTCCTCGTATTAATGGAAGTTTAAGCCAAACGTATAAGGATGTCATTTTATTTAAAATTTAAAGTTTAGCAAATCCTTAAACAAACACCTCGGTTATTGACTTAGAATGTATTCTTATTGGCTAGACGAGGCGCATTGATATCTTGAAGTTTATTTGCCGTAAAGCTCAAACTCGACTGTGAAATTAAGGTAGTCTCTTCTCAAAGTTAATTTTTTTTTCAAGTGATGAGCACAAGTGAAATGTTTGAGTGGCAATTTATGACACGTGATTCGAGTTGAATGTGATTCAGTTTGTAATACCAACATGTTTTACCCGAGATAGTATGTTGATTTTATTTATATATTCGGGGGATGATCATGCTTGAAAGAACCTGAGTAGTACGTTACACAAGATATACTCATGGGTTGAAGGAGATTTGGCTAGCCCACGTGGTAACATATGTTTTGACTTGTTGGGATAATCTGAATCATATGTTGAATGATTGTTTAAGTCTGAATATTGCAACATGTAAACTGTGCGCTAAGGATACTGGATGTTTCTTCGAAACGCCTATTGTTTTTCTAAAACCCTTTTCAAGTACTGGAGCAGGCGGTGAGACCAGTGGCTGTGATTATTAAATATTATGTTTTTATTTTAATCCAAAAACAGTAATTTTAGTTGTTATTCATTTAAGACTCTGTTAAGGGATTGTCATGTAATTTAATTTCTGTTGACCGGGTACATAAACTCCTACTTTATTCGGGTACATAAACTCCTACTTTATTCACCTTGCTCAAGGTTCAACTTCATTGGATATGCAGTAAAGTGTGTTTCACATTCTATACATTCCTTCCTAGTGGAATTTTGGAGTAGTATAAAAGAAAAAAATGTTTCCTCATGATTTAAAGTAATTTCTTCCACATAGTTTAAAGTAAAAGGAGCATTTCAAGTAGCGTTTCGGGTATGTAAAACTCGAGGCGTTACAAAGAAGTTCGAATTCTGGCCATTCTTACACTTTATGTTGGTGCTACCGGGCCACACCAACCTTTGGTAACAATTTAGACCATTTTGAGAGTTGGGTCCTCGCAATAAAAAAGGCAATTTGGTCATCCATTTTTGACGCAATCACATTTGATGAATTGAGATATAGTCATCTAGCGCCAATGCTAGGAATCAGCCAGTACTACCTAACTATTACATTATTGTCATAATTGTTATATACATACGAGTTATAATTTGATTAATGTCTGCTTTGGACTATAGACTATTTAAAATTAATGTTGTATGGAATTTGAGTAGGAAACAAGATAAAAACTATTTAAAGGTTGTGTACAAATTATTTATAAAATTTTCCACTTTGTAGAATGTAAATAAATGAACTTTTTGATGTGAAACCCTTTTTGTTTATATTAGGCTAATGTTTAATTCTAATTATTGCCCGGCGTAGGTGTATGATTTTTGTTTATTTCAAAATTGAATGGTGTGGCTCTGGTTCCTTTTGGTGAAATTTTGGGTTTTTATTCAGTTATATATTTTCTATATATCAAAATGATACATATTAGTCGGAAAAATATTGAAACTAGCGAAAAATGATTTTAAAATTATAGAGTTGTTTACCCACATCCAACCATATTGAATTTTCCACGTTCAAATTATACGGCTATTAACTTTCGAATGAGCTCACAATGTCAAACATATTGTACAGAATACATTTGAGCTTCTATTTTTTGATAGAGTTGCGTGCATGTTCAATAATTTTGTATACTAATGGTGGCTTTTTATTGTTTCTCTGTTCAAACTTCCATGTCTGTATTTTGGTTCCATGGAAATCACAATCAACTTTTGATTTAGGTGTGTATGATATTGATGATTTTGATGATTGACCACTAGCACGCATAAATTTAGTTTGTCAAACAAGATAGATCATAGACGTCTCATTGTCCTTGCAATGATATGGTTGTACTTAATTATATGATAAGAAAACTGGTGACTACCGATGGCACAATACATTGGTAATTGTGGTAAATCCGTCGATAATCTCTATCAGCAAGGGCCGGGGGCCGTCGGAAATGGTCATCGGTAACAGGTGCTTTACTTTTGGGACTCTTATGTTTGAATTGAATGTGTATTATTTTATTCTAATTTAAGTGTCAAAAAAGCTTATTTTGCAATTATTTTTATTTATCTAGTGATTTTTTTTTTGGAACCATATAAATCATTAATATTTTTGACAAGTTTAGTTTGGGTGATTTGAATTGTTCATTACCTCCATTCTTTTGATTGTTTGAAACAAGCCTTATCAAGTTGGTTGATGTATTAAGGATTCATTTTTAAAGAACAGCCGGCTATACATTGAATTGTTTTTGGTTGTTAAATATTTGTAACTTTAAGTTCCATTAATATATTTTTTGCTCATTCCTTTTAGAATAGGTCCTCCCATTCAACGTATAGGTGTGGCACTAGTATTAAGAGAAGGCAAAATACAATTACAACACCATACTCTACATACAATTTTGCATTTTCCAGGTAAAGTAGAAGACACTAAAAAATGACAGGCTTTTCTTTCTTTCTTTCTCTTTTTTGTTTGAAGGAATAAATTTTATTTATTATTTGATTTGCGTCGCGAAGACTAAATCATAAATCAGTGGGGGTAGTTCCCCTCCTACTCAACAATCGGTGGGGGTGGTTCCCCTCCTACTCAATAGTGTCTAACATAGAACCAGCTCCCTTAGATAAGAAATGGGTAGCTTGGTCAGCAAACCTATGAACACAAGATAATGCGGTGCTACCAATCTCATTACAAAGCTTGCGACAATTATGAACCACTAAGTCAAAATGGGATAGGTCTGGAGAAAAGCAATGGAGAGGTTTATGAACTAGCAAAGCATGAAAGTATCCATTCCAGCCTTTTTTTTTTT
>CAVNYN010232002.1:0-30395 GCA_963692815.1 Nyctanthes arbor-tristis
GGTTGGTTGGGTGTTGTTGTTGTTGTTTGGGGGGGGGGGGTTGATTGTTCCAAGTGAAAATTAGAAAACTTACGACATGCCCATTACTCTAGAGTAGAAATCAAGGCTGACTTTTGGGTCCTTCACTCGAATCATCTGAATGCAAAATATATTTTAAATCAATCAAAACTATAAACAAATGAGCACTTGTCAGTAATTTTAGATAAATTATGTAATTCTTGTTCCCAGATTGGACTGCAAATTTTGTCCCCCCAGAGTGGATCTAAGCTTTGTACAAAGTGAATTTAAAATTTGGCTACATGAATCAATTTGCTATTGTTTGATCCAATCGTGGTTGTATTCACTAAAATCCGTCACAGCTCTGTCAAGCAGCTCTGAGCTTGGTAGCATACTCTATTTAATTTTATTGAATTTCTTGGTATATATCAATTGAGTGAAATCAAATATGTTGAAACTTTGGTTGCTGGTATGTTCTAATCAAATTGATTCTACATAATTTAGTTCTCGGTCAAACACGACTAAGAAAATTCCAATCATTACGTCCAACCTGGGACATTAGTTGTGCTAATTACTACAAGAATGAGACTGAGACTAATTATGATGACGACAGTAACAGTAACCACTACGCACTAGAGTAACGCTATTTATCACTTGACCCTACATATTACAATTATCATTTATGCATTAACAAGCTTAAGATATAGGAGGGTCAGCATTAATCTTACAGTTTGTTGCAAGAAATAACTTTTTGTAGCCTCATCAGGAGTAGTGTGAAGCCCAGGGTTGTTGGAGGGCGCCTCCTTGGATGCCATAGCTGTTGTTGATGCAAAATTTCTTGGTTTATTTAGCACCTGCAGAGAAACAAAAAAGAAGTAATTCATGTGAAAGAAAAAGATTAGATTCTGCAGTGGGGAAGCAAAAGGGGGGAACTGGATCCAAGACAAGATTTTTGCATTTCGGGACCTTTGGTTTGACAGTGAGAAGTGGGGGGCGCGATGGCGAAAGTGTGTAGGATCTGTGAATGGTTGATGGAAGGAGAGAGAAGGCAACAGTGAGTGAAGAAGATGCCATTAGTGACAGAGATTTGTAGAGAGAGAGAGAGGGGGAGAGCGCCGGAGAGATACCTGGCGGATGAATTGATGAGTCTAATAGGAGTCGGCAGAGTTAATAGACCACCGGGGTCCGGGGATTTCCCCGTACTGCTTCTTATCTCAGTGGAGGGGTCACTCCGAAGTGGTCTGTTAATGGATTTTTTGCCCAAAACGTCCAATTGCAAAGAAAACATGTTTAATGCGGTTTATCAGGACATGACTCTTCTTGGCCAGGCAAGCCCAGGTTTATTGAGTCCATTAGTTTATTATCGGGTCATGACTCTTCATGGACCATCATATCATATATATCATGAAAAATATTATAAAGAGTGATATAAAACTAACAATTATGCCTTTCAAAAATTTAAGATCAATTATATTGTAACTATAAATTTATATTCTCTCAACACATTTTAACCCCACCACATTTAAGAATGAAAATTGACAGTTACGCTGCAATAAATTTACCTATGTAACTAATATAAAATAAAATATAATAAATGCTTCAAAAAAAAAAAATGTGTGTGTGTGTGTATATATAAAATAGAAGGCCAATTATATCAACTCTGCATATTTTCGTTCTAACACTACAAATGGAAAATATATGTTCACCACACTCTTTACTAAATGCACCACATTTTATTTGTGTTGAAGATCTTTAATTTTATTATTTATGATATTATGCCCTTTAATATCTTTTGTTTCATTATCTCACGCAGTAACTAATTAACTAGATCATCTTGTTGATAATGATAACTTTCAGTAAAAAAAGTTTGATAATATATACTATAAAATCATGAGAAAATATATTATTTCACTTTTATATGTTTCACTATTTTACTTATTTCAAATATTTAGTGTTTCTTTTAACATAATTTTTACAAGATAAACATAATTTTAAACAAGTTGTAATAAATATTAAAGAATTTCATATAAAATTATGACATAAAAAATTCAAGGACTTAAATATGAAAATTTGTGAAGTCAAAGGATGTTAGATGTAATTGATGTGTAGTGTAGTTAGTAAAATTTATAGTGTGAATATAAGCACCCCCACCGCAACTTAAACAACTTTTTAAATTTACTAAAATGCCCTAAAATAAAATTACATTTATAACCTTTATATAGGATTTTTTTAAATATAGGATGTTTCACATGATATTTTTATTATTTCCACACCACGATTAAATTCCATTTCTGTTTTTATTCTTCTTTTCTCACCATATCTTCTTTGACAACTTTTCTTCCAATTATTGTCGACAAATACTTAGAAAAGAAAATTTTTTTGTGCTTTCAGTATCATTTTTTTCCCCATGGCTTTTGGTTCCACTTAAGACGTCATTAACAGGAGATCAAGACTAGTTTATCCATGTCTGCATGTAAACACTAATCGGCTCTTAAATAAACATTATCATGCCAAGTTTAGTAAGTGTGATATGTTTGGCAACCATATATAAATGAATTAATAATCATACTCAACCACTACATTTTACACCCCAAGAGCCATAATATTATATACAAAAAAATTTTTTTAACTACTTTCTAGCAAAATTCAACCCACGAATTATACCACATAACATAAAACGTTGATTAACCGAGGCTAAAAAAATTTTTTTTAACTACTTTGCAGCAAAATTCAACCCACGAATTATACCACATAACATAAAATGTTGATTAACCAAGGCTAAGATTGGGCATCAGCCGGTTTGGTTCCAGGAATTGGAACCGAACAGGCCAAAATCGGTTCGGAGAAATGCGAACCGGAACCTCGGTTTTTTCAGTTAAACCAGCTAAAAAGTCAGTTTTCGACAAAAACTGGCTGTTTTACCCATACGGATCCTTTTTCTTTTGGTTTTTGTTTATTAAAAAAAAACGGACTGACGGTTTACCGGTTCGGTTTGGTTCTGGCCGTTTAAATTCCCAACCCTAACCGAGGCGATATGATTGCCAAATGGAACTGAGGCCATAAATGATTGCCAAACGGATTAAGCAATGTGAAGAAAAATAGAGGAACGGGGTGGAGACGCTCTCGTGCCCAATGCGCTGCCAGTCTCATTTATAGGAGGAACAGGTTGGAAATATCTAAGAAACCAAGGCCGGGTTCTTTACGGAGCTCGGTTTCCAATGTGATGCTGCCATTTGGTGTGTGTCATATAAGATATCAGTCTGTGATTAAAGATCGAACTCTATAAGAAACCCGACTTTATTTTCATAGTAAGACCGAGAACATGTTCGTAATTCCAGTTTAAGGCAAAATCTCTTTTCTTTGACTATTCACCTTTGTTGGTATCCACAAAAGCTCGCCCATATGTGTCAGCAACCACCTTGCACAACTCACCTCCACATATGCAAGCAGTTGCGTTTATCTGTGTTTCTTCTCTTTGATACTTTTTCTCTTCGATACTAGGTCTTCTCTAACATTAAAGAAATTCCAAGGGAAAACAATGGAGAAATCCGGATGTGGCCGTGATGGGATATACAGATCCTTGAGGCCTCCATTGATACTCCCCAAAGATCCCTACTCGTCTATGGTGTCATTTCTATTCAGGAACCTATCTTCTTTTCCTGATAAACCAGCCCTTATTGAGTCACATACTGGCCAAACCTTGAGTTTCATCGAATTTAAGTCCGTTGTTTCCAAGGTTTCCTACGGCCTTCTCCAACTGGGTATCAAGAAAAACGATGTGGTTCTCATTTTCTCCCCCAATTCCGTTCAATTCCCAATCTGTTTTTTTGGGATCGTTGGGATAGGAGCTATAGCCACCACTGTCAATCCCATTTATACCGTGTCGGAGCTATCCAAACAGGTCCAAGATTGCCAACCAAAGATTATTATCACTGTCCAAGAATTACTGCCTAAAGTGAAAGACTTAAGTCTTCCAGTTATTCTTTTGAGCACGGATAAGAAGCCATTAGAACCCGTTGGGAATATTCCCAGTGTCAAATTGTTTACTGAGCTAGTTAACAACGAAGGCTCAGTGGATTTGAACAACAGGAATCGGATTATTAAGCAAGATGATACCGCAGCGTTGCTGTACTCATCAGGAACCACTGGGACAAGCAAGGGTGTCATACTTACTCACCGGAATTTTATTGCTGCATCACAAATGGTTACTGCTGATCAAGAGTGGGCCGGAGAAATGCACAATGTGTTTTTATGTGTTTTGCCAATGTTTCACGTGTTTGGTTTGTCAGTAATCATGTACGCACAGCTGCAGCGTGGCAACACCATTGTCTCTATGGCTAAATTTGAACTGGAAATGATTTTGAAGATGATAGAAAAGTACAGGGTGACACATCTCTGGATTGTGCCACCAATTGTACTGGCATTGGCAAAGAATGATGTGATCAAGAAGTATGATTTATCATCTTTAAGGCAGATCGGTTCCGGAGCTGCCCCACTTGGAAGTGAGCTAATGCAAGAATGTGCAAAGAACTTCCCTCAGGCCATTGTTATGCAGGTAAACTTTTTCCGTTAATGGTAGTTTTTTCGGTTTTCTTTAATCGGACTGGTCCCCCTGCCCCCCAGCTATTGGGGGATTTCTAGGCTCAGTAGCAGGAACTTCCCTCAGGCCATTGTTATGCAGGTATACTTTTTCAGTCAAACTCTCTTCTTAACTTTTGGCAAAGAGAGACAAGTTATATAAGAGGCAGTAAAAATTCATAGCAAAGATATTTTCCTCAAAGTAATACCAATAATTGATTGGTAAGAACCTTGTTGTAGATGTAGCACGTTATCATTATTTTTGGGTGTACCTTTTAACTTCATTTTTGTCTCCTGAGGTTGATTAAGTTGGAATATAACTGGCTTTGTCCATCTCATTTCAGGGCTATGGTATGACTGAAACTTGTGGAATAGTCTCAATTGAGAACCAAAATGCAGGGCCTAGGCACTCTGGGTCAACAGGAATGCTTGCTGCAGGTGTTGAATCTCAAATAGTTAGTGTTGAGAAGTTAAAGCCTCTTCCCCCTGGTCAGTTGGGAGAAATATGGGTACGTGGGGCCAATATGATGCGAGGTATATTTTGTGGATTGTTTTATTCTTGATACTATCATATGGCTGTGAAGATTATTCTTGACTCTGAAGTTCCACAATGTGAAAAAAGGGATTACTTTACCTTTTTGTTTGGGAACTACTATGAGGTGTTCATCAACAATAAATCATAGAGAAAAAACTGTCATATTATGTAAGCTTCGTTTACATATTTTTAAGTTTCTTCTGAGCTTTTGACCAGAAGTACTTTTATTATTTGTTAACAAAATTTTTGTGACTAAAAATTTTCTGTTCTAGCTAGTTCACAAAAACTTCCCTCTTGAACTATTTATGAACCATTCTCCGTCTTTTATCCTAATGTTAGAGAAAAGTTGAGGGAATTCATGAATGATTTAGCACATGTTATTTTTCTATCTCTACTTTGAAACTGAATTTGGTTAAGCTATTTTTTCGCACATATTTCTTCGGGCCGATAGTTGCTATGCAGTTCTCCACCACTCATTTTATACATATTATAAACTGGCACAAGTATTGTGAACTATCCCATTTTTTGCAAGTCCAGAGATATGTTATCTGCAAATAGATGGTCAGGATTTCAAAGGGCATGCAGCCCTGAATTTCACTTCCATCATTTTTTTCATCCAAGCATAAAATATTTATATAGATACCTGATATTTATATTGCATTTATTTTTTTACGCAAGTATAATAGCTCCCTCTTTGGCTGCGTAGTCTTTGAGAGATACAGGATGAGGCAGTCTTTGAACTATTAGTGTCTTTCTTACCGTATTATCCAGTTTCTTACTGTCCAGTGTATTGCTTTCACTAGTAAAATTGTTGCACATTATTCATGTAAACATATTAAGATTGGTTGACTATGAAGTGTAAACATATAATAGATTCTCGCAGTTGATTCCAAACTTGTAGTTATATTGGCCTCTCTTTTGTTAAGAACTTGTGCATATGTTCTTTCAGTACTTAGGAAGGTGGAATCCGTATTTTTATGATTTTTCCATATTTTTATGATTTTTACTTGTTTGCACTTCATCATCAGGTTATTTGAACAATCCACAGGCCACCAAGCTTACTATAGATAAACAGGGATGGGTACATACTGGAGATATTGGATACTTTGATGAAGAGGGTCAACTATATGTTGTGGACCGTATTAAAGAACTCATCAAATACAAAGGTTTTCAGGTAAGTTACTCTAAAGCTATGATCAATGCGTAAACAGCATTCCTGTTTGAAAAAAGCGTACAACCACTCAAAAATGCTGGTACTCGTAACCTAGGTGGATTTAATTATATATCCTTGCTCAGACTTTCTGTCTGGCTTTACTCTTAGCATTCAATAGATTTTAAGACATAGAACCGTTAAACTCCTAAAGTTTTTCTTAGTTATACATGATTTAGATTTCTTGATATCGTGCTCTTGGTTCTTTATGATCGATAGATAGAATGTAACTAGCAGCATTGACGTGAACATCGCATATAATGGTTGATATTTCGGTCATCCTCAACTTAGCTTAAGCCTTCTTTTAATCTCTTTCTGAGCCTTTTTGATGAGATGATTTCTCAAGGTAATCTTCACACATCTCTCACTTATTCACGTCCCACTACACCAAACCTTGTGCTGTTCTCTTCTTATATAACACATGAGTGATTTTCTCTACTTGGTGGCCTTCTTATAAACAAGGTCATCTTGACTCTGACCTCGAGTCTTGAATTTTTTACTTGGTAAAGATTTTAAGTTGTAGTTGCATGCTCCGTTGTTTAATCCTGGCTTTTGTGAGATGTCATGTATGGCAGACAGCTCGGCTCAGCTTACAAAGAACTAAAAGATAAGCTGAGCCCAAGCTGTTCACAAAAAAAGCGGAGCCAGGCCCCAGCTGGAGCAAAAAGAAATTTGTCTGAGCTGGTCCAGGCTGGTCCTAGCCTATCCAACCTAGATTGGTCAGCCGTTTGACAAGTCAATATATGCCAGTAATTTACATTGACTATTTTTATTCGCCCCCATTGAAGGTTATTTGTCATTTTTGAAATTGTATTTGTCTTCTTGTTCTTGAATCTTGATGCACAAGCGAGCATGGTTGCATGTATTCCTAATTAGAAGTCCTGATACTTGTTCTGCATTTAATCAGCCTGTTGAAGTAATTCCTTATGCTACCATGTCTAACTTACCTTGTAAATTCTATCTTGGTGATCAGTAACAATGCCTTTTTTTTTAAAAAACCAGTAACAATGCTTAGTTTTTTCGTCATTATTGATAATTCTGCTAGATTGCACCAGCAGAGCTTGAAGGGCTCCTTGTTTCTCACCCTGAAATACTAGATGCTGCTGTTATTCCGTAAGTCGCTTTATGCATAATGTTATTATTACTTGCTGAAAAGTGAAGAGTTTCCATAATTTGATAGTTTTCTACTCGACAATTTACATAGAAAGTCAACATATTCCCTTTAGGTTTACCGATGCTGAAGCTGGTGAAGTCCCAATTGCATATGTAGTCCGCTCCCCGAATAGCTCACTGACTGAAGAAGATGTCCAGAGGTTCATTGCGGATCAGGTATTATTTATTTATGAAATAAAGGTCCTTTTGAGGCTTGAAATAGAGAGTCAAACATTGTTGTAGAAGACCATATGTAATCCTAATCGTGATTTCTAAAAACAGAACTCGCAGATTCATATTGTATCCTCACTTAGATTCCATTAACTCCTGACTTTTGAGGATTCTGACAGCGAAGGTGTCTATTGGTAAATGGTTCAATCCCTAGCATAACATTACGTGTCTACAAGTTCAGGCACCGCCATTGTCTTTATGTTTTGCACAGTCTCTGGGGTCTGAACTTCTTTTTCTAGCCCTAACCAACATCAGATGTCTAGGAAGTGATTTAGGCTCGCCGAGTTCCATAACCTAGTTGAAGCATATTAGGATTTATTTGAAGGGCTTTTTGACCAGAGAAGGCAAATTTTAAAACGGAAATGTCTAGCAGATATCATAAACATGTCTTGGACATGAAAAGGTTGATGTTGAGCCCATGATTAAGCATAGTTTACTAAGACGATTAGATTTTTATCACATTAACTATTCCTGCACGCCTTTAGTCCAAAATGAAATTTTATGTGACCTAAACATGTCTCAGCCTTTCTATTTCCACTTTAAAACAGAGTGCCTTTTGAAACTCAGGTTTTGTACCAATTTGAGAGCTATATTAACATGCACTTTTTTCAACCAGTGAAATTATCATTTTAAATCATTTGTAGTGTTCAAATTAGTTTCTAATAAATTAGACCAATATTCAAACAATGGTTATTTAATATAGACAGGTCAGATTATTCTCTAGCTTTTCTCTCTAGTTAACCAGAATTCATTTATCACTAAACTACTGATGTTGGTCTCCCCATGTCAGATCTGAAACATAACTTTTAAAATATTTTCTGAATAAGTTTTAAGAACTTAAGGGAATTTCTTGTCAAGAACTGAGTTAAATCATGTCATATTTCCCTGAGTCATAAAACTGGTTTAAAATGTACTGTAGCTGTATATTTCCCGCATCCTAACGAAGGCCCTTTCAGTAGGTTGAATGGTTCATATGCTGTTACTTTCTTCTCGCTTCAAGATTTGATTAATTGTTTGCTATTATTCTTGGAGCCAACCACTGAGTTGCCTAAAATTTCTAAACATGAAGCATCTTCCTGTGCCGTACTCGTAGTTGAAATTCGAAATATATAACTGAAATGTTGGTCTATTTAGATTGAGATTATGATAAGGACGTTTGGAGGGTAAAAATCTGATGCTCTGATAGTTGCGTCATATTTTCATCTAGGCATACTCATTATCTATCAGCTATTCAGTTTAATATTGATCCATCATTCATTCAACAAGTTAATGTGTTAGTCTCCAATTGTATTTTTCAGGTTGCACCTTTCAAAAGACTTCGAAGAGTAACGTTCACTAACAGTATCCCAAAGTCGGCATCTGGGAAAATCCTCAGAAGAGAGCTTATTGAAAAGGTTCGATCAAAACTATGAGGATTGAGGCTCGGCTGCTCTTCTTCCGATCTTGTGATTTGGTTATGCTGCTACCATTTTTTATACAGTAGAATGTACAATCAAAACTAACCAAGAACTTACTTGATGGCAACCAATAAATTCAGTGCTTGTAAGCCTGTACACCTGTTAAAAAAAATAAAATAAACAGTGGATATTTGGCTGAATAAATTAGGAACTGCCGATACTGATGGTGATTCAGATTCTGATTTTGATGCTTGTTATTGTTCTGAAGATTACACAAGAGTACTGAAGATTGTGCATCAAAATTCTTCATCCTTTTATTTTATTTAAATAAAATATTTTATTTTTTTCTTTTATTTATTTTTCGTTCTTCGAAATTTTACCTGAATATGAACGTGGGAAAAACGCCAGGACAATGGGAACCCAAGACTGGAAAAACATCATCGCCACAGTGGCCCAGCTCATTGACTTGACCAAAGAAACCTGGTCTCCTACATTTTCCATCATCGCCACAGTGGCCCAGCTCATTGACTTGACCAAAGAAACCTGGTCTCCTACATTTTCCATCATCGCCACAGTGGCCCAGCTCATTGACTTGACCAAAGAAACCTGGTCTCCTACATTTTCCATCATCGCCACAGTGGCCCAGCTCATTGACTTGACCAAAGAAACCTGGTCTCCTACATTTTCCATCATCGCCACAGTGGCCCAGCTCATTGACTTGACCAAAGAAACCTGGTCTCCTACATTTTCCATCATCGCCACAGTGGCCCAGCTCATTGACTTGACCAAAGAAACCTGGTCTCCTACATTTTCCATCATCGCCACAGTGGCCCAGCTCATTGACTTGACCAAAGAAACCTGGTCTCCTACATTTTCCATCATCGCCACAGTGGCCCAGCTCATTGACTTGACCAAAGAAACCTGGTCTCCTACATTTTCCATCATCGCCACAGTGGCCCAGCTCATTGACTTGACCAAAGAAACCTGGTCTCCTACATTTTCCATCATCGCCACAGTGGCCCAGCTCATTGACTTGACCAAAGAAACCTGGTCTCCTACATTTTCCATCATCGCCACAGTGGCCCAGCTCATTGACTTGACCAAAGAAACCTGGTCTCCTACATTTTCCATCATCGCCACAGTGGCCCAGCTCATTGACTTGACCCAAGAAACCTGGTCTCCTACATTTTTACCACTACTATTATTATAGAAAAGTTAGAAATTTTTTAAGTAATTTATTGTATCTCCAATTTTTTTTTAATAGAAATTACGTGGTCTTCAAATATAGAAATTACGTTTATACGGCATACATGTTTTGTCAAGTTACCTATCATAGAGTGGTGCTAATAAATCTTTTGAAAGTTTTGTTACAAAATCTTTAATCTCATGTTACCTACATGGACGCATGCTACATGAATTTCAAATACACGTGACATGTATAAGTAGAGATGACAATTTACCCCGACTCGACCGAAGACCGGTGCCTTGATCTGAACGGGGTGAAAAAATGCTGTCCCGCGGGTTGGTGGGGGGTGATCTGCTGACTTGCCATGGGTCGCGGGGTGGGGCGGATCAAGCTTGCCCTGATCTGTTTAGTAGTGTTTAGGGGAAAAAAAAGAAATTACAAAACTCCAAAATCCCCAATAATTTTCGACGGTTTGGCATAGCCCTAAAAGAAAGGCAGTAGCGTAGAAACCTCAACATTCACACCCAAATCCAATTTCCGCAAATGAAACTTGAAAATCCCATGTTCAAACTTTGAAGAAATTAAGAAAAAAAAACTCTTTCCGTCTTCCGACGTAGATTATATAGCAAAATAGATTACTATTTGTTAATTTTGCAACTATATTATGTCAAACCAATCAATTTAGATAGAAGAAACCAATCGATTAGGAAGAAGAATTCACCCTTAAAAAAAGGGGGGCAGACCGACCCGAACTGCCCTGACAGAAATAATCGGGCCGACGGGCCGGGCCGGCATATAATGTTATCAGGGTTGGGCGAGGTCGATCGGCCCCGAATCCTCCTTGTTGCCATCCCAATGTATAAGTTAGTGCAGGCAACAAGAACAAAACCATCGGCATGTTTTTGAACATTTCCAGCCTCTCGACTGCCTAACATGAAATAAAAATGATCTATTCTCACTCGTCTGAAGGGCTGTCCCGTCTGGAGGGCTGCCCCACAACCCCCAATGTAGGCGCCTGTCACCCATCTAAGAGGAGATCACAACTCTAACATGAAATGCCAAAACATTTTGAAAGCAAAAAAAAAAAAGAAAAGATTACCGGGTCCCCTAGGTTCGAATAGAGGGCGAAGTTGCCGGGTACCTACACTGCAAGAAAAATTACACGCTGAATTGCACATAAAAACCCCAGTCACATTCCATATTCAGAACCAGAAAGTAAGCAAAGTGCCGTTTTCACAATGGGTAAAGTAAGCAGACGAATCAGCGGGTTTCTTTGGCGTCCATGCTTCATGATTTTTGTTGTTTATCTTTGTTTTTTCTGGGTATATTTTTCAGAAAAAGAATGAATAGAGTGGAGGCAAGGACAACATAACTGTGGTTTTGAAGGCTGACTTGCATTGTGAAGGCTGTGCATCCAAAGTTTCCAAATGTCTTTGCTCTCTTGATGGTATATGTAATATGCACATGCCCTTTGATTATCACTTCTGAGCTGTTCTTGATTTCCCAAGTCTATGATTCCCGGACTTCCCATTAGAATGTTTTGGAATTTTAATCTTGTACTCTGTTGTGCTTGTTTTTGGATTTTCGATTTCTTGCATTCTACCTTAATGGGGTTTTTCTTTTTTCCTGTTGGGAAGGTGTGGATAACGTAACAATAGGTGAAGATGGTAAGAAGATTACAGTAATCGGAAAAGTTGATCCGGTGAAACTCCGGGAGAAGGTCGAGCGGAAAACCCACAAAAAGTTTCAGCTCATTTCACCGGTGCCCAACAAAGATACAAAGGTTGCAGAGGGCAAAGATGAAGAAGAAAAGGACACAAAACGCAAAAATAAAGATAAATCGGAAGACAAAAGACTGAAGGCAAATAAGGTACTATCCTATAATCCTATTTTGTTACTATTGCTCTTCCCTGTTGGGCGCCGGTATATGTCTCTGTTTCTGCCTCTCTGCTTCTGCGTCTACAGACCATTCTGATGCTGATGCATTTGCATGCCAGCGCTATTCAGACCATTCGTTGCTTTCGTCGGTTGTGACATGTCACATCCTTTCATTAAATTTTGGAAATTGTGGCGATGATATTTATTTCCAGTCTTGGGTCCCCATTTTTCTTGCGTTTCTTTAGTTTAGCCCAGTAAATGTTCCCCATGGCCCCCTCACATTAGCAACCCAAATCTGGAATATTCAAAGTTTCAAACAAGATGGAAGAATTTATGTGTATCTGATGATCTTGCTGGAATTTGTTGATTTTCAGCTTCCTGTTACAACAACTGTGTTCAAGCTGAACGCGCATTGTGAGGGATGCATCCAGAAAATTCACAAGATTGTCACCAAAACTGAAGGTTAAATTCTTATCAGAACCCTCTTCAGCGGTTTCACTTAATTAGTATTCAGTTCTAACTTCTAATGGCGTGGCAGGATATCAAGACATGAAAATGGACAAGGAGAAAGACCTCGTGACAGTGACGGGTTCTATAGACAAGAAGGAATTGGCTAAGATTCTGGAGAAGCAACTGAAGAAACAAGTCCAAATTGTGCCCCCGAAAAAGGATTCAGACAAGAAAGGAAAGGGTGGAGATGGCGATGGTGCCGAAGATCACAAGACAGAACAGAGATATACGCAAGTTCAATTTGGGGAACCTTATTGGTTCACTCAAGGGCCGAGGCCGGCCGGGGCGGAGTTGATGGTTAACCAGTATCAGTATCAGCACAATCCATATGCAGTTCATGCTCCCCAAATTTTCAGTGATGAAAACCCAAATGCTTGCAGTATCATGTGAAGGCTGGCAGATTACTCTTCAAACTTGTTTTTTAATAGAACCAGAATTTTCATTTTAGTAAGTATGCGGCAGGTCATAACCTGCTGCCACTTTCCTGTCTGAGCATTAGTTTCTACTTTTTTTGTGTTAGTAGTGGGAGTTGCAACCTCTAATTCTGTAAAGCATGCGACTGGCCATGCCATGAAGCGGAAGCAGTGCTTTTGAAAGGGGATACACTGTCTTTTTCTTGCTGCTACAGGGCGGTTCTCTCAGTACTTGATATGCTATATCAGTATATATAATCAGTAATCACATTTCTGGTGAAATCTTGGGAACACTTTAGGCTCTACAGTAGCTATTGATCAAACTGTTTTTGGTTAAGAAGGTTTTCTTATTTCTGATATATTGTTAGGGGATGAATTATTATAGCACTGACAATTCTGTCTTCAAGTGTTTGTATACACAGTATTTGCTACCCTACTTACACGGTCAATTTTTGTTAACAAAATATAATTTAAGGAAATTAAACAACATATGAGTAAAGTAATAAATAAAGTAACATTTTAAGATAAAAAAAATAAATATTTTTTTAAATAATATTAAAAATTTTGGAAAACATCAATATAGACAATATTCGTCATTTCATTAATTAGCTTCTCATTCTTAATTCCTTATCACATATAAGTATTTTCAGATCGGCATGATTCATAACTCTAGAAACTGTTATGTAGAACTACATACGATTGAATATTGACTTTTTAAAGAGTACTAAAAAAGAAGTTAACCTTGAATCTTATTAGTAGTCATAACAACGAATAATTAAAATTTATAAATTAACATTGACTCTTATTAGTAGTCAATAATAATCTAAAACAAGTTCTACGTATCTTGAAATTATTTCTCCCGTAGATAACTTCTGATGTTGTAAGGGATATTTAGTGACAACCATTCCGATAATGTCTATAAAGGCAAAATAAAAAAAAAAATGTAACAGAAACATATATAACTTACGTGGTTCGAATTGTGCTCTAATAGTTATGATGCTTGCGTTCAAAGCCAAAGATCTCAGGTTTAAACCACACCTACCCCTCCCCGAATTTTCCGCCACTTCGATATATCCTGATGTATCCCCAAAAAAAAATTAAAAAATTAAAAAATTGAAAAATAAAGTTTACATATATATAAGTCATTTGCATTGAAAAAATAAAAATACATGATAAGACTAAGAGCACTATAAAAAGATATATAATTCATTTGTATTGAAAAAATAAAAACACATGATCATACCAAATAGACTAAGAGCACTAGAAGAAGATATATTCAGATTTTAGAAACTGTTTTGAAATTAAAAACAGACGATGAAAATGACATATCACCAACAACAATTACGTTAATACTTGCCATAAACCAAAAACAGTAAACATGAGAAGTTATGCCAAAATTTCCGCTGTTATCAGTCACCGACAAATTTGAGAGGTAGCAAACCATGTTTTCCTGAGTTTGTTCGTTATATTTTGAAATATGTGATGGATTAACTGTCGCTTGAATTCTATCTCTATGTGATAAAAGAATAACAGAAATTATATTAAAATCATAAGAAATCAATTTGAAAAAGTAACCTCGAGATCGACAAGTAGCATTTCCAAAATTTGAGCAACTTTTTCATCAACTTTTGTCGAACAATAAACTTTTTTACAACTCAACATTTAATAATCCAATTCGACTTGCTCTTGTTCAAGTCCTTGAACTTGGTGACAACTATTTTAGCTTCTGAAACTATTATAGACCAATATGTTCCGAAAAAGGCAGAATTAACCACAAAAAAATGAATTTCAATTTTAAATTATAATTATATATAAATAAGGTAGTTGTCGGTTATTTTAACCAATAATAAAATGGTTAAAGGAAATTAAAGTTAAAAAAAAAAGAAATGAAAAAAATAAGGTTCAAGTTGTGGTATATAAACAAATGTAGTGAGATGGAAAAAAAAAGGAAGAAGATGAACGGTTATCCATAGTGGGCGTTTACTTATATTAGTGAGACAGTTTAAACAATACATGTTTTGAAATAAATAGTTTTATAAAACTTACCAATATACATGAAATTAAAGTAAAAAAATAAAATGAAAAAAATTCTCTCAAACAAGAATCTGAAACCAAATTGAATCTTTTTCAATTGAATATTCAATTTTACTTCTACTTTTATTAATATATAGATATTATTACAATTTACAAAGACTATAGGGCAATATAAATGTAGCGCAATGGTATTAGGTGATTAAAAGTATCCATATAATCATCACATAGTAAAATTGTACTATATGAGTATGTCAGTTATTTATGTCATCTTCTTAAAATTACTTGTATACATTACCTTTTTAGTTGTATGTTACTACCTGACCCAAATAAGACATTGACCCGAATTAAGAGTTGGGTCAGCGGGTTACTCGTTCAACTCGTAACTCACTGGTTAAACTGGTAACTTAATTCTTGTCAACCCGTTAAATTAAATTTTGACATATGTAACATGAATTATTGTCATCTAATGTCACTTGTGTTGGGTTTGTTGTCAAAAATAAATATAAAGTTGAAAAGGAAAAGGAAAAAAAAAAGAATCCTTGGAGGAAAAGGAATCCAAATCATAGAAGGTATTGTCTTGTCTTCCAAGTCAACAAAGCCTATAAATAGATGTGTTTTTCTCTTCTTTTATGTACAAGAGTGACTTGAGTCTTTGAGAGAAAAATTGGCTAACTTAGCATCTTGTTAGTTTTTCTTGTAACTCTTTGAGGTTTGTTCAAAGAGTAGAAAATTAGGTGCTGTAAAGTTTAGGTATTTTTCTTGTAATACTTGGGAGATGTGGGTTGGTGAGTAAAATTCTATATTATTGTAGCGACTTGAATCATATAGCGAAAAGCTTTGATAGTCCGTAAATTCGTCTTCGTTCTTTTATTTTTCCTTGTCTCATTAAATTCTTTAAACAATAGTCCTGCAAATGTAATCGGAGAATTTACATTAATTCCCTACAATAGTATTAGAGCGATCTGTTTTGCTCGAGGTGGAGCAAAGGAAAATATGGTATACGAAGTGGTGAGAATCAAGTTTGACTTGTGGCTAGAGTAAGTCTAGAATTTCTTGATTTTGGTTAGACGATTTAAAGCTTTTAAAGGAAAACCGTCCCTGTATTCTAACAAAGTTGTTGAGATCCAGTATGAGTGATAATGATTGGGAAGATTTAAATTTGAAAACTAGAAACATGATGTGTCTTCATCTAGCCAAGAATGTTCTTGTAAATATTTATAGAATATTTGTTGTGAAGGAACTGTGACGTCTATATGGAGATATGTATCCGGCAAGAGGTTCTTCAAATTTGTTGCACTTGGAGGAGTGGTTTAGTTCTTTGCGAATTAGTGCAGGTAAAAAAATTCTCAATAGGCTCGTTTGGAAACTGGTGATTATTGTAACTTGTTGGTGGTGTAGACTGACTAGCCACGTGAGAAAACATTGTCTAGGTAGAGCAGGTTCAGTTACTGTTCGGATTTGGACAATCTGACTTTCTTGGTGTAAGGGCGGTGCAGATGTGCTATGAAGTATGTGGATATATCCTCATGGTGTGTCGCTAAGCGCTCTTCCGATCTTGTTTGTTACTTCTAGCGGTTATATTTACACACGGACATTGGTTGATAGTGATGCAGCGTGTGCGGTTGTAGTAATGTCGATGGCTGATGAGCTCTCTGGAAAATCAACATGAGGGTTGCAACACAAATTTCAACAAGCTTATTTCGACATTGAGCGATGAAATGCTTGGAATTTGTTATTAGTTTTAAGTGGTTATACACTTGTGGTGGAGTATGGGACTATCAAAGTGCACTTATTTTTCCTTAAGTAGTTCACTCAAGGATTGAAGAAGAGATGAAGAATTTGGTTTATTTTGACAAGGTGGAGATTGTTGGGTTTGTTGCCAAAAATAAATCTAAAGTTGAAAAGGAAAAGGAAAAAAAGAAGAATCCTTGGAAGAAAAGGAATCCAAATCATAGCAGGAATTGTCTTGTCTTCCAAGTCAACAAATCTTATAAATAGATGCGTTTTCCTCTTATTTGATGTATAAGAGTGAATTGAGTCTTTGAGAGAAAAATTGGCGAGCTTAACATCTTGTGAGTTTTTCTTGTAACTCTTTGAGGTTTATTCAAAGAGTAGAAAATTATGTGCTGTAAAGTTTGAGTATTTTTCTTGTAATACTTGGGGGTTGTGGATTGGTGAGTAAAATTCTATATGGTTGTAGCGACTTGAAATAGTGAAAAGCTTTGATAGTCCGTAAATTCGTCTTTGTTCTTTTATTTTTCCTTATCTCATTAAATTCCTTAAATAACAGTCCTGTATGTGTGATCGGAGAATTTACATTAATTCCCAACAACTCGTACTCTAATTTTGTAATATCACTATACAAGTCAACATGAAAAATCGATCTCCATGTTTTAATAATAAAAATATTATCATACAATCTAAGCACTAACAAAGAACAATACTTTATAAATTTTTAAGAAGTGTAAGAATAAACTCTACGTTAACATTTATTAAATTTGAGATAAATCCAGCTCCACATGTCAAAGAAAAGAAAAACAATATAGCAAATGATGATAGCGAATTTGGTCAAAATGACCTTCAATAATACTAAAATTGGCTCCATGACCTCTTACCAAAAAACATATTTCAAACTTAAATTGAAAATAATATAAAATACAAATTTATTATTATATCCTCAACTATGTTCCAATTCCCTAATTGATCGTTTCTTCACGTTTATCCCATATTCTTCACCATCATCTCTGTAGCTCAACAGTTGCGGGTGCTTCTTTGAAATACTTCTTTGCAATTGAAATATGTTTAGGTCGAACAATGACTACCCGCCCAATTTCTGTGCTGCTTGCTTGCCCATGTCAGTAAATTGCATTTTTAGGTTTGCTTGCTAATTTTTTCTTCAAGTAATTTTTGTGTTCAAGTAATTTCCTAGTAATCAGGTCGTGTTCATGTGTTGTTTTTGGCTTGAGAAATTAATAAATATGGCTTATGTGTTGTTGTGGTTTATTTGTTCGTTTGAGGAAAAAAATACATGAGTCCTCTAATTATGTCAAGTTCATGCATATACAAATATGTATAGATATCTATACATATAATTTGGTTTGCAGCTGTTAATTTTGCTCCTGCTCAAATGCCCATTCATTTTTTGAAGAATATTTTAGTTTACAGGTCATAACGATACATGTTTTGTTATTTCGTATATTTCACAACTGTACAGTCGTTTTGTTACATTAACAATTCGAGGTGTTTGCTAACTCTTAGATTCTTTAAAATAGATGAATGGGACACAATGAAAGAAAAATTTTGAAGCAAATCTGTAATTTTCTAGTGAATAAAAGGTGACGATACGTGGCTCGTTCTTTATACACATCACGATTCAGCAGTTGTTATACCCATTTAAAACCTATTTTAAACTTAAATTAAAATTAATATAAAATTTAAATTTACTAGTATATCCTCAACCATCTATGCCACAATTCATTATTTTAGGAATAGGAATATTTTGGTTTAGCGGGTTGTAACGATACATGTTTCGTTATTTCATATGTTTTACAACTCAACATTCGTTTTGATATTTTAAAATTGGATGTGTTCGCTAACCCTTAGATTCTTTAAAATAGTTGAAATGGATACAATAAAGAAAAATTTTCTGAGCAAATATGTGATTTTCTAGTGAACAAGTGGTCACGATACATGATTTGTTCTTTATACACATTACGATTCATTAGTTGTTATGCTCATTTAAAACCTAGTTTAAACTTAAATCAAAATTAATATAAAATACAATCTTACTAGTATATCCTTAACCATCTATACCATAATTCATTTTTTTAGGAATATTTTGGTTTACGAGTTATAATGATACATGTTTCGTTATCTCATATATTTCACGACTCAATAGCTGTTTTGCTCCTTTAAAATTGGAGATGTTTATTAACCCTTAGATGGTTGAAATAGATGCAATGAAAAAAATTTTTTTTGAGCAAATATGTGATTTTCTAGTGAACGAGTGGTCACGATACGGTGGAAGTTTTGCATTCAACTCTTGTATTCTCTTAATCATATGCCAAATTTGGTTTTCATTGCGTTTGGTCATCCAGTGAATAATGACTATTAAATGAGTGAGATTATGGATTGGGAATGAATTTATGTTCTCTTGTAAAAGATTGCAAAACTTAAATGCCAATATTCCATATATGTCATATATAAAGTATAAAGGTGATTTCCAATTTGAATTATTTAACAAATCATGAATAGATAAAACGATAAAAGTATTGTTTTTCTTATTCAATAACGATTGTACATTCGTTTTATTTTCTACACTTAATAAATGTTCTTGGTGATTAACTAATACAAAATCTATGCTCATAAAAACACATTAATTAGTAGTTGATTAAAGTGAATGTGAGTTCCACCACATTGTTTCTTCCAACAAAAACTAGTGTAAAAGACATGATTTCCACCTCATTCGAATTAGAGTCCACATTTACAAGCTCTTAAACCATATTGTGTAGCTCCACATACAAAATGCTAGTGAGGAAAAAAAATAAGATTGATATTCTTTGTTGTTCTCCACATATCTACCCCCAGCTACCTTTATTACTTTTTTTCAAATTCAACAAAGTGGCAGACTTGTATCGACACCATTCTTGTAGTATCCATTACTGTAAATGAACAAAAATTTCAAATTTTAATATATTCAATTGGAAGATACCTGAAATATGTGACATTTTAACTAAGAATTGAGGAAACGATATTGTACAAATGAAATATAGTTGAACAAAAGATATCAACTGTAGTATCGTTATGCACAACACATCACGACTGCACAATCGTTATGATTAATATATAATAGCTACAACTTCTATATCATAAGAAAATTAAAATCATGGAAACTAAAACAATTATGAAGTAAAAATAGCAAGAAAACCTACCTAATAACTTATCTACTCACATCTTTTCACCATTCTCCAAAAGCACCAAAACTTTACTAAAACTCTATATCATGGGGGTCATTTGCTATACCATTGATCTTCAATTACCCATACAAACAGTCAAGAGCATGAAGTTGAGGTTTTTTAAAGTCAAAAAGAGAAGAAATGATAACATAGAGGAAACCAATTTGAAGAAAAATTTACGATTGCTAAAATTCTCTCTCTCTCTCTTTTTTTTTTCCTTTTTCTTTTTTCTTTTTTTTTGCTGGGTTAAAGGGCAATATGGTATTTTTCAATACAAGGATATTTTGGACATTTGTGATATCTATTTTACTATTAATTATAGGGTAATTATATTACCACTACAATTTTTATTTATCACACGACATTATATGCACACTACAATTATCACATAATTTTAATAAATAACCCACTATTCATTTACAAATTTAACCTTTTTTTTTTTTGAACTGTACAAACCTTAAGAATTAAAAAATAAAAAATTTAAGTACACCACATGCCTATAACCCTATATTCTTCTTCCCCAATAACATCAGACAACAACACAATGAAGAAACAATAATCTTCAAGAAGAACTCCAAAATTCTGCATTTCTCCTTGGCCATTAAAGAAATAAAAAAGAAGAAATAATTAGACACAGGAACAGTCACCGAATTCATATAATAGAAAGTCTAAAAATATATATTTTATGTGAAAACCAATCAAATCAAATTTCCGGCTCTGAAAACTAGTCATTACATTTTGCAGGGAAATAAACAGAAATCGAGATAAAAGGAAAAAGATTGTGATATTAAATACGATTGAACGACTGAGAAAGGAGAAGAAAATCAATTGCTATCTCTTAATTTGTTCTAGCGCAAGGTAAATAATTGAAGAACTCCCAATTTCTTTGATACCTAAATTCCCGTTTGAATTTAGATGAGGTTCGGAATCTACACATAGTAGTTGTGGTGACATGAAAATAATAGAGGGGGAAGAATGAATATATGAATATGTGTATATATATATATAGGTCATTTATGTCGTTTTATCAATACCTGCTTTAGTAATTAAATAAAAAGTGATGGTATAATTAAATTTTATAGTGGTAATATAATTACCCTTAATTATATGAGAATGTCAAATACCCTTAAATTAGTAGTGGAGGGTCATTTAAATAATTTTAGGGTTTGATAAGGTCAATTAAATAAAGGCTCCATGATGATAATGGAAAACACATGTCAAACCAGTCCATTTTATCACACAAAAATCCAAAATAGTTTATTCGATTCTTTTTACCCAAAATGCAAAATATGAACGAACAAATAAGAAAACCAAATCAATTAAACTAAACCAAACCAAAAAAAAAAATGGTAATTGATTGGAATTTGGAAGCTTTGATAAATTGCAGTAAATTGGGAACTACAGCAACCCCTCACTAAGCGTGGAGAATATAAGAGGAGAAGAGACGTGTTTGAACCCCTAACATCCTAAAATTCTATCACATATAATAACCCGATAGGTCTTTAGTTCACTAGTCATTTGGTTTGTAAAAAACCAACAGGTAATATGGGTCATCGACAATTCAATTGTAAAAAGTGCTATGAGAAAGAAAATAAAATCGACTTGGTTGCTGGGTCACCGGTTTCCAGTCCAACCTGAATTTAATTACTATGATTACATTTGTAATTTGACCGTAATGGAATTGTGTTTAGGAGACAATATCACTTGTTCATTCATGGCATTATCCTACTGGAAATTTTTTATTTTTTATTTTTGGCCGGGGGTTGGTGGGTAGGGGAGATTACTATATATTGAATACTAACATATCATATCATTTATTTATTTATAATAACTATTTGTTTTTTGAAATAGAAATTGATTTTATTATGAAATGAAAATGAACAGTGAAGATTTGAAAAGTAGTGTTGCTGGTTACGGACAGGCCTCAAAGGTAGGACAGAGAAGCCCAGACCATTAAAAAGAATGGCCCGGCCCAAATAAGAGATCGATAAATACACGCCCGATAATGTTCCTGGTCCAGTAGATATTTCCCAGGTGCGAGTCAAGCACGAAACTTTGCCCAGACTCTGCTGTTGCCAATCACCACCGTTCATTTCCCTCCGACCGCCTCAATCCCTCGCCACGTGCACCCCTTCCACCCACAACCCGTAGCTTTTGTGCACCTATATAACCATGCACTCGCCGCTATCAAACACTTGTTGTCGGACTGCCATTTTGTGGTCGCCTGCAATTCACAATAGTCCGTGAGGGAAGGGTCAAGAAGTAATTCAGATTGTATTTCTCTGTCCCCAAGGTGAGTTAATTAAAGATTCTACCGTTTTGTAGTTTTTCTTTGTTGGGTAGAAGAATTCTTTCCTTTTTTATTTTTTCCAAGTTGTTTTAATTGGAGCGATGTTGTTATAGATGGTGTCCGACGCAAGCAAGAAGAAGGCTTTACAGAAGAAGGCGGCAGCCGCGGCAAAGAGAGGAGGGAAGGCGGCGGCAGCTGCGGCGGCATCTAAGGCGGCTGCGATATCTGAAAACGGAAGCAAGAGCGATAGTTTGGAGGATGGAGTTCGGGCGCTTCAGATATCGGATCGGACTTGTACAGGAGTTTTATGTTCCCATCCGTTGTCCAGAGATATCCTGGTAAACTTTCCGATTCTCTGAGCGGTCTGATGGGTTGAGCTGTAATTAGTTTCTTGAGGAAATCACGATTGTGTTTTTGTATGGTTTTCGGTTTATGAAGGAAGAGATTAGAGTGTATATTGATATATATGCGAACATTGATCTGGTTCAGATCGATATAAGAAATGGGGAATGGAGGGAACCCCTAGTGTGATATTCCTGTATGTGATTGTGCTAAAGTTCGTTTTTCCTGGGAGAAAGGTGTAGCTTTTCCCTTTGGAACTTGGGAGCTGATGATGAATATGGAACTATTCAGGGATAAAATCTTGTTGGGGATTGAACTGTTAACGGGAAACAAATTTAGGCATTTATTTCCTCCTTTCATAGACTTTTAAGACAAAAAATGGAATGCTGTGAGATGTGGTAGGATGCTTTGTTCATGCTATTTGATGTTAGGTTCTGTTATTCCTTGTCTAGATTCTATAGAGTATGGTATTGTGCGGTTCCACGTCTTTAATTTGCATAATTGCATTGTTAATGCCATTGTTTGTTGTGCTTCCAGAAGTTTGTGAAAGCTAATAATCAAGATTTGTGAAAGCTAATAGTCGACATTTGAAGCTGTTATAGTGCTTATCTGCTGAATGATAACTTTGAGACTTTATTTGTAGCTTCTCACATTTGGCAGTGCACTTAATTAAAACTTCTGAACTGTCAACCTTTGGTTTCTTTATGATTTCATTATAATAGAGCCCAAAGTTTTAAGCTGTGTTATGGATAAACTGATAAACTACCATTCTTCTTTTTGCAGATAGAGTCTCTGTCACTTACTTACCATGGTCATGACCTCTTAGTTGATACTGAGCTGGAACTTAATTATGGAAGGTAGGGAGTAATTTCTTGAACATACAATATGGTTTGCGCCATGCTTTATCATGTAATCATGTTTCTATATTTGACTCACATCTTTTCAGACGTTACGGTTTGCTTGGGTTGAATGGCTGTGGGAAGTCTACTCTTCTTGCTGCAATTGGTTGCCGGGAGCTTCCCATTCCAGAACAGATGGATATTTATCATCTTACTAGAGAGATTGAAGCTACTGACATGACGTCACTTGAGGCTGTTATAAACTGTGATGAGGAGAGATTGTGGTTAGAGAAAGAAGCTGAAGCTTTGGCTGCACAGGTACTTGACTTTGGTGTGTCTTATAAAGGGGGAATCTCTATCGTGCGTACTAATGTTTGACTTGGTTTTAGGATGATGGTGGTGGAGAACAACTTGAGCGCATTTATGAACGTTTGGAAGCAATTGATGCATCGACTGCTGAGAAGCGTGCTGCCGAGATCTTATATGGGCTTGGTTTCAACAAGAAAATGCAAGAGAAGAAAACAAAAGATTTTTCTGGTGGATGGAGGATGAGGATTGCCCTAGCAAGAGCTCTATTCATGAACCCCACCATTCTCTTGCTTGACGAGCCTACAAATCATCTTGGTAAGCTTAAATATCTTTGAAGGTTGATGCCAATGCAAATGAAATGCACCATTCAATAATGTGAAGTAATTGGATGATGGGTTACTGATGAATGGGTAGTATTGATGCCTCCAAAATAATCCTGAGTAAACTTGCTGCAGCAATGATGGGCATAGCGATATAAGTATATGACTGCTCTGCTAGAGCAATGGACTCTTTCTGTGGCAAGAGCAATAATGTATAGGAAACTAAAGTATTAGGGTAAAGAACCGGCAGATCATGTCTCCCTCGTTTGAACCAACGTATGTTCTTGAATTCTATTGTAGAATGTTCTTAAGGCATAGGATGTTCTATTATTGTCAAATGAGATCTTTCTGGGGGCTAAGTTTGACTGTAGGGCACAAGTTGTAGAATTTCCTGTAGTGCTGTCAATTGTTTTCATATGAAGTAGGCTGCTGCTGCTTCAAGATGATGACTGTACGTATGGTATAGTATAGTTAATTCAGTGGCAAATGATAGAAATTGAGACGTTCCACCTGAATGTGACGGTAATGATGGAAGTCCATAATCAGATGAATCTTATTTTGCACGTTCAGTTATTATTATTCATTGCATGATTTATGACAACCAGTTTTTTTAATTTGCAGACTTGGAGGCCTGTGTATGGTTGGAGGAGACTTTGAAGAAATTTGATCGCATTCTGGTTGTGGTTTCGCACTCTCAGGATTTTCTGAATGGAGTCTGTACTAACATCATCCATATGCAAAATAAGAAGTTGAAGCTCTATACTGGTAATTATGACCAATATGTTCAGACCCGTGCTGAACTTGAAGAGAACCAGATGAAACAGTACAAGTGGGAGCAGGAACAGATAGCTTCGATGAAGGAATATATTGCAAGGTTTGGACATGGGTCTGCCAAACTAGCTCGCCAGGCTCAGAGCAAAGAGAAAACTTTGGCAAAGATGGAGCGTGGTGGGCTCACAGAGAAGGTGGTCAAGGACAGGGTTCTGGTTTTCCGGTTTGCTGATGTGGGGAAACTTCCCCCTCCTGTTCTACAGTTTGTGGAGGTATCATTTGGCTATACGCCTGATAATCTACTCTACAAGAACCTTGATTTTGGTGTTGACCTGGATTCCAGAGTAGCACTTGTTGGACCTAATGGAGCTGGGAAGAGTACGCTGCTGAAGCTGATGACAGGGGATTTAGTTCCTCTAGATGGCATGGTTCGGCGGCACAATCACTTGAGGATTGCGCAGTTCCACCAACACTTAGCTGAGAAACTTGACTTGGAAATATCTGCTCTACAGTTCATGATGAAAGAATACCCTGGAAATGAGGAAGAGAGAATGAGGGCAGCAGTTGGGAAGTTTGGGCTAAGCGGTAAAGCTCAAGTAATGACGATGAAGAACTTGTCAGATGGACAAAGGAGCCGGGTGATCTTTGCATGGCTGGCTTGGAGGCAGCCACATATGCTTCTTTTGGATGAACCAACCAACCATTTGGACATTGAGACAATTGACTCACTGGCTGAGGCGCTGAATGAATGGGATGGCGGCCTCGTTCTTGTAAGCCACGACTTCCGGCTCATAAATCAGGTGGCCCATGAGATTTGGGTATGTGAGAATCAGACTGTTACTCGGTGGGAGGGGGATATCATGGAGTTCAAGGAGAACTTGAAGGCGAAGTCTGGTTTGTTTGATTGAAGATCCAACTCGATGTGCTATTTTACATGATGGGCAATCAAGCGTAAGCCTGTTTTGTGGCTTAGCCTTGGTGCAGCACGTCAAGAGATGGATCTAAAGTTTCGGTGTGAGATGAATGGGCAGAAGTTGAGAGTTGAGGAGGTTGGCACTATTCAATTATTATTTCAAATTCTGGGGCCCGATTCTTCAGGGCTTGCTGTCCCGTGGAAAGCTTATTTTTAAAGCTTTTAATTATCTATTATTAGATTGTACTTGTATATTGTTCTGTCTTTCTGCATCTCTTGTTATAGGTGAGGTCAGAGAGATGAGGAGGCCGACTGGGCGTCTTTTCTCCAGTGTGAGCCTTTTTACACCCACTACACTAGTATATATGTACCTGAGTCTATTACGGTTTGCCAATGTATTCCTATTTACTACGTCTTTGTATCAGTATAGCTTGTGTCATTTACTGTGGCCAAGGGTTATCTTTGGTGCTAGTAAATCAACTCTAATACATTGATTATGAGATGGCCATAGCTTAATGGTATCGATCTTGTGTTAAGGTAAAATTGGAATGAATTGGATACAAGTTTAGGGTAAATGATGTCAAAAAGGGATCAAAGTGGATATACTGTGCGGTATAATGCAGACTAGATAGTGAAATTAGATGGTTTAGGTTAGATAAGATATTGTAGATATTATTTTTGAAGTCCAATATTTATTATTTATCTTTTAATTTGAGTTGAATAATAATAATAATAATGTAATGATAAAACTAACAAGTGAGTCTATTCAAACTCCATGAATCTGTTTAAATCACTAGAGGACAATTCACATGGAGGTTGTTTAATAATTTCACGTCACATGTGCATTGGTGTGAAATCATTTTTGCCAATCAACCACTTGAACGTAGACATTTACATTTAGAGAAAACTATTGGCCACTTATTGTGATGGGGAAGTGTATTTTCAAGTGGGGTTAAGTATAACTTTCTCATATCATTCAGTATTCATTAAGGGGTTCTCGAAGCTTCTTTATGTTTTCAAGTGAATAAATGAGCACAAAAGGAGACTCCACGGAAACATATTTTCTTGGTATGTGAGGTTTCAGTCTTTGCAATATTAGGAATAATGTGCATAAATAGTTAACCTACATCTAGAAGCTTTTATTAGTTGTTTCAAGTTTGCTATAGTAAGTCTTAATCATATAGTATTATGTTGAATACCGGATGGTCCCTATACGAGCATTATTTTGGGTAATTAAGCATATATGGGCACGCATATCACATCTTTAAGTATTATGTTGAAACAACTATTAGTTGTTTCAATCTTTAACTATTAGTAACGCTTCTCGCAAGGGTTCGGTTCGAGTAATGCTATTTTTCACGCCAATCATCACTATAGACACTTACACCCGCACCCCTTCTTCACCAACAAAGTTTAATTAAAAAAAAAAAAAAGGGAAGGGTTGGGGGGTTGGGGGGTTGGGGTTTGAGAGATGTATCTCCAATATATTTGGCAGGCATTGTCATTGTGAAATGAAGAGGATCTATGCCTAAATGTACGTGGATACTAATTCATTTCTTATCGTAGAAATATCTCGCTAGACAAAAATGTATTTCAAATCTAAATAAATATATTGTATATATTCCTTTAGATTAAGAGTAATTTTCTAAAGATATATTCATCTGATCTAAATAAGTGACACGACTTAATTATCCATTATCCCATCTCCCAATCTCCATTTGCCATTTCAAATTAATCGTGTGAAAAAATGCGTATATTAGTTTCACAAAATGGTGAATGAAGATGGTCTTATAACTGGAAGGCAGAAGTGACAGATCAAAGTGACGTTTCATGGGAGCCCCAATCTGTAACTCTCACATGCATTGGTCTCCCAAATTGTCGTCAAATTCAGCCCAAATTAATTCTGTTCTCTCCTCCTCTGCTTATATAATCTGGGCTAAACTTACAGAAACAAACGGCAAGAAAGAAAGAAAGAAAAAAAAATCAGAGTTCTGGAGAGATGGCCAAATCATGTAGTAGAACAAATGGCAAGAAAAAGAGTGGCGGCATTTTGATGCTCAAAATAGTAATAGAAAAACTACAGAAGAAAAACCAATATTCTGATAATGATGTGAAGGAGGGACACTTTGGTGTGATTGCAGTGGACGAAGATGAGGTGAAGAAGAGGTTCGTCGTGCCACTGAGTATTTAACCCATCCATCGTTCCTGAGGCTATTGGAGCAGGCTGCCGAAGAGTATGGGTTTGATCATGAGGGTGCACTCACCATTCCTTGCCGGCCCAGCGAGCTTGAAAGCATCCTGCAGAGCCACAGGGATTATTCTAGCTTTCTTGTTAACCGGCCACCCTCATCTACATTGCTCAAGAGCTGCTAATTAATCAATTAATTAATTATTATAACATAATGTAATGTGCCTGCATCGTTGCTTTGTGCAAAAATAATCAAATTTGCTCAATCTTTCCATTTTGTAATTTCTTTGTTTTATTTTGAAGCACAAATTTTAATTTCCAATTAATATATGATTGTATATCTTGTAGATGATAGATTTTTATCTTATCTATCTTTTCCCAACTAGTTCAAACACTTTGGTTCATAATTGACGCTGAATCTACGAACTTCTTTGATTATTTCACATAACGTCAATTTTATGCGAATTTGCGAGCAAAAGATGCATGTGCATGTTACGTACTTCATATACAATGGATGTGTCACTGTGTTGGAATAAGAAATAAGAGTCCACAACTTCAAATTTCTTTTAATTTGTCTTATCAATTACTCCTTCCCTCCCTCAAATATGTCTACTTTCATGTTTCATATATAATATTGAGAAATCATAATTAATGTTATTAGAAAAGTACAATTTGAAAATATATTTCTTATTCATTTATTTAATATGTTTCTACTTAATTGTTCTTTTTATTGATTATAATGCACAATAAATTTTAGAAAACCAAAATATTAACAAAAGAAAGTACTTTGAAAGGATGAAAAAAGAATAATAGACTATTTTTACTAGACAAAGAGTATATATAGTAACATAAATTAAAGAGAGGCTAAAATGAGATCTTTAAATTCCAAAATTTCAGTATATTCACATTTAAATTGTGCACGCGTGATGCGAAGTCTATTCCTGTCAAACACTTTTTAATAAAGTCTAAAATTTGATACTGATGGTCCCATATCATAATTAATGCCTTGAGCCCATGATCAGTACATCTCTCAAAATCAATCGATAAACTGAAGTGACATAGTTGAAATGAAACTGACCCTCAATGCATATGTGTCACGGCTCGTTTGTTTATAGATAAACACTCATATGTACTTTTTTTTTTTTTTGAGATGAATCAAACCACAGTTTAATTAGTTTTTCATATCGTTTTTAAGTTCTCAAAGTAACTTTATAGCTCCAATTTATCACATCATACAACATAAATTTTAACTCCCATAGTCCTCTTGTCATTTCTCATTTTGATGGGATTAATTAGGAAGTAAGTTTGGTTATCATTTACTCATTTTTACCACACACTATATCAACTTTTGCATAAAGAACAAATTAGGTTAATAAACTTATTTCATTCATAACTTGCTGAGTAGTGGGATTGGAAAAACCTTTATATGGAAAATAGGTTTCCAATCCATCCAAAAGTTATGTATTATAGTACACACCAAGAGCTACATATGCAAGTATCTAGTTTATTCTACTATCATGTTAACATATTAAGTGAAAAACATAGGTTTATCCACCGTAAACCTATCATGGTAGAGATGGACATGAGTATAGGCACAATATACATTAAGTTCGTAGGTTGTGCCTAAATACATAAGAAACTGCGGGGCATCTTCATAGTATCCCCATAGATCCGTTTATATTACTTGTGCAATCCGGCTCCCACTTGCATTCTCAGTCCAAGTTTCAGCTTGCTTTTCAAATACCTTGCGAATGAACATCTACAAAATTTGTAAAATATTGAGTGAGTACTAAGTACCCCGTGAGTAACATAATTAATTGGTTTGCCATAAGACTTTAAGAAAACCATGTTTCAATTACAAATTCCATAAGTAGAATATACACAAACCTCTTCAAATAATAGGGCCCAACCACTAGGATCACCAACTACCCGTAGCGCTCAATCAAATCATTCAAATGCCAAATTTCTCATGGCAATTGATCCATAATAACTCCGGTTGACCCTTACCAAAGTTTCAGAAAACATTATCAACCAAAACAGACACCATGCCAATCATTCTTATCCCGGGTCATAGAATAAGTTATAGCATGGGAACAATTCAAATTCATACATTACAGAACGGGTAGGGCAATACTAGTGTAGTGTGTGCAATAAAACATTTCATCCCTTGTCAATGTAAGATATCATTTAATCATTTTTCACAAAGCCATGGCATGCCAATGGAAACCAAGTCATTAGTTACTCACCTTGTTTCCTTTTCTTGTAAGGATTTGTGGATGTCTTTATGTGGCTCAAATACCTTCAATATTTGAATATTCTTCAAGTAAGATGGCTTTCCAAGTAGGCT
>CAVNYN010232002.1:31505-45311 GCA_963692815.1 Nyctanthes arbor-tristis
GATCTCTTACTTTTCAAATACCTTGCGAACGAACATCTACAAAATTAGTAAAATGTTGAGTGAGTACTAAGTACCCCGTGAGTAACATAATTAATTGGTTTGCCATAAGACTTTAAGAAAACCATGTTTCAATTACAAATTCCATAAGTAGAATATACACAAACCTCTTCAAATAATAGGGCCCAACCACTAGGATTACCAACTACCCGTAGCGCGCAATCAAATCGTTCAAATGCCAAATTTCTCATGGCAATGGATCCATAATAACTACGGTCGACCCTTACCGAAGTTTCAGAAAACATTATCAACCAAAATAGACACCATGCCAATCATTCTTATCCCGGGTCATAGAATAAGTTATAGCATGGGAACAATTCAAATTCATACATTACAGAACGGGTAGGGCAATACTAGTGTAGTGTGTGCAATAAAACATTTCATCCCTTGTCAATGTAAGATATCATTTAATCATTTTTCACAAAGCTATGGCATGCCAATGGAAACCAAGTCATTAGTTACTCACCTTGTTTTCTTTTCTTGTAAGGATTTGTGGATGTCTTTATGTGGCTCAAATACCTTCAATATTTGAATATTCTTCAAGTAAGATGGCTTTCCAAGTAGGTTCTTGTATGTATATGAGGAAAGGCTTGTTTGAAGGACAAAAGATAGGTTAAAGAAGGCTTCTTAAGGGTTATCTAAGCCCTCTTCAATATATGGACGAATTTCCCAACTAATTTCTAAAAGTCCTTGGATTCCACCAATGAAAAGGCTTACAATTGTCCCTAAGTGCATTAATGTCATCCAATAGAAATAGCTCTAATTGTTCATTCATGAGAATTCTTGTGTTTTTCAATTGCCAAGTGTTTTCTCTATTATCCATGTGATCAAATCCAAGAGCCCAAACATTCTCTAGATTTTTCTACCTTTTATTTAAGAAATCCTTCAACTTAAGACATTTTATAGTTAAGTGCTTGGCTTTTTGACTATACTATAATAGTATCATATTTATTATTTAAGCTTTCTTTGGCCTAGAACTTGTTACCCGGTTTTTGCCTTTATGTTTCTTTTGGTAATAATCCTAACCGATGACTATAGTTAGTACAACCCAAGAAACCGTTTTCCCTCCTTATTAAAGCCTACAAGAACGTTCTCAATTTCTTACTAAGTGCCACAGCTAATTAGCCGATTACACAGACGTTTTCAAATTATTATTATAGCAAGTTTTGTAAAAATCACTTACCAATCCTTATAGTAAATCATTATTCAAGGTTTAAGTCAAAATAAATTTTTTTAAATTTTTCGGAGTGTTACAATATGCGATGGGGGGCCCCGAATAACAAAGGGTAAAATAGTACAAAATCGAATAAATAGTAAAAGAAGGGAGTGTCATCACTCATAACGTGACGGTATTATCTAAATTTTAATTCAAAATAATATTTAAAGTTCCTGCCTAATTTCATTATACGCCATATTTGTTGCGACGTCTCCTAGTCAATGGACGTGAGAGTTGAGACCACTTATTTTTTCCCAAACAATTACTAATCAAAGATGAATCTGGCTCAACCACACCTCCTAACAAGATGATCTACTGCTACACTGGTTCAAAAAGTGCCAGCACGAAATACGAAGACAATGTGAAGCCATAAAATATGTAAAGAGTACCATCTATACCTCAAGAGAAAACGAAATAAGTGTCTTTGAAAAAAGGGGTGAGAACACATTTCATCGCAATACATACGCATGAAAAGTAACAGGAGCAGAGGGTAATGAGGGAAACCACACGTCCTCTGGCCGTCCAAAGAATATCAACCACATTCATTGCCTGTAATAACTTGAGATGCCACTGCTCCATCAACCACCTTTAACTTAACATGCATCCATATTTTGCTAGATACATGTTTTTTCACGTTTCAAACAACTTGCCTTTCTTGAGTCAACATCATTCAATTAGAAAATATACACAGGAAGACAAGTAGAAATGGAACGCCTATGCCCCCACTGCCATCAAATTCTAATCCATCCAAAATGTTCGCAAAAAACAAAGATCACACTTGGAACCAGAATCCCCAAGATCATTAAGATTCAATCTGTCATATGATTTATCGGCAACATATATCTGTCTTTACATTTAACAAAAGTCGTATTCGCTATACATGATTGGGACAGGTCCTATCCTGAAATTACTAGGATGCTGCTGCTAAAACATCAAAACTCATTAAAAGCTAGTGGTACAAAATCTACCAGTACTATGGCAAAAATAAAGCTCAATTCTTTCATCTGTGTAGACTATGCTATACAGTGAGGTCAGTGATATTTACAAGAAACTAAGCAAAAGGTGAGTTAGAATACATATGCCGGCGTATTACAGACAGAGAAGGCTGTAAAAAATGAGAGGAATGAATGCATTGTCCAGTTGTGCTGTGTAGGCCTCCAGTAGACCACTGGTCGTCACTGCCAATACAAGAGAGAACCAATGCTGCAAAATAAAGGATAAGAAGTGAGAAAATGAATAAATTAAAAACTTTATCCACATGCATCTGCCTAGAAACATGCAAGCATGCACATTGAGAGAGAGAGAGAGAGAGACACCATGGTGAAGATGTAACCAGTTGCAGCTAGAAGTGGAAGTAGAAGAGAGCATGCAGCCAGAACAGAGGTTATGCCAGCAGCAGTGCCTTCAATTGTTTTCTCTACAAAAGGTCAATAAAAATAACTTGTAAGAAGATGTAACTCATGCGTTAAATTAAAAGGGGAAAAAAAAAAGGAAACTGAATTGGGGAAAAAGAATCATACTGCCAGTTTTGCTCAAGCGAAGAACTCCATACTTGTGGCCAACCATTGATGCCTGCAAAAGTGAAAAATAAATTTTAGTAATATGGGACTCTGCTAATGTGCTAACAACCTCATAAGCATCCATTAGGATTTAGGAACTAGTGAATCTCTGGTACAATTTTTGCAGTTTCTTCTGCAGTTGTAGCAGAAAATACAAATTCAAGAACATAGGCTTTGGGAAAAAGATCAACAGATAGAACACTCGATCATTCCATCCTCACATTTCCAAATTTTTAAGCACAACTGTTTCAAGCACCTGATAAATTTAGGGCATTCAAAGATGGGATGGGGAAAAAAACAAAGTTACCATGTCGTATTATCCAACTTATCAAGGGGAATTAAAAACAAATAACATGGAAGCCCAAATGGTAATATAATGCATGACTTCTCTACTTCTAGGTCAAAAAGATTTTTAATTTATGTAATCCTTTCCAAACACCGTAAGGCCAATTTTGACATATAATCACCAAGGCATGGCAAGTCATATCACACTGGTAGGCATCAACTCACCACTTCCTGCCACTTGGCACTTCAGGAAGTATGAGTATTTTTCAAATTCATCTTTCCTGTGCAAGATAACGGCTAGAACAAAACAAGCCTGTACAACTTTTCCCATAATTGATCTAGTCATGCCGATGAATCCCAAGCTATGTTCTTTTACTTGCAAGAAGATAGTGAAAGGCAATATAAATCGTCTCATTTGTCATTGACTGAGTGTGTACACACAATCGCATTCCTTGTTGTAGATTCATTCCGCATATTTGGTCGCAATCAACAAACAGAAGTAAATCAAATTCTCCAGTGGTCCAATAGCTAAGGACAACTTTGTGAGAACTGAAAGAAATGGACATAATCTGAAATGTAGCAACTATTCTTTAGAAAGAGACCGTTACTACTCAGCATCCAAAAGCAATCACTAACAGAGTCTTCTCCATTCAGATGGAAATGGAGAGGAAGATTGATGCTGTAGACAAATATATAATAATTCACATCAAAGTATGTTAAGACACAAACAGATATAAATATGCATGTGAAAGAAGAGAGAGAATGCATGTGTTTTGTGAGACTGCCGTTCAGATCTTAACAGTATCTCCCATCAAATTACTCTAAATCGCCACAATTACACTATCATGACATCAATACATGCTTAAAATGCGCAACCGCTAAACAAAAGAAAATTCAGAAGTTGTTCACAGCAACAAAAGTTAACGCTTCCGTATCCTTCAAGAAGGTTACACAGAATATATTTTAATGCATTGGTGAGAAATTGTCAAATCCAAATATTCAAAAATTGTAATCAAGTCGATACATTTCCATCCATGAAAGACCACAAATTCAACCCAAGGTGGATTAGAAGTGATAAAGAACCAAAACAATGACATAATAATAGACAGAAAAGAGTAGCAATGATTTACCATTGTATCACCAATACCAAGGCTCAGAATACCAGCAAATGGGGCAAGTGGACGATCAGTAACACCAGAGGAGAGCCAAATAGGAAGTGCACATCCCAGTAAGAGTGAAAAGTGGCTGCAAAATGAAGATCACTATGCAATCAGTCAATGTCTACATGAACCAAGTGGTACAACACACCTTTTTCTGTGAAATAAACTGCACACCTGACAATAAGCAAATCAGAATCACGATGGTCGGTAAAAGCATTCATGAATTGGTGAACAAGATGTCCCAAAGGCCAAATCCTCCATACCTGCCCCGAGAAATAAAGCCAAGTCAAGTTTTGCCAGAAAATACTAGAAATCAAGTAATCCAATCTAAGATATGTTGTTCAAAGAATGAAGAAGAACAGATTTTTTTATGTGAAGGGCAAAAACATTTTCATTTTTCTAAACGAAGAAAAAGAAGCTTTACAGTATGCATGTGCACTTATATGCTTTTCTTTTGAACTGTGGCTGTTGTAGAAGATAATTTAATTTAGTAACTCTGTGATAAAAACATTCTTCATCTCTCCAGCAGGTTAGACAACCTTGTATTTTGTTAGTGTAAATTCCTGCGCTCCCCCATTCTAAAGTCCATATGTACATAGATTTACCAACTAAACTTTGTAAATCAGCTCTTAGGAGTATATTCAAGCTTCAAATTTTGATAAGCAGCTAAATTTACATTCACTTCTGCATCTTAATATCAATAATGAGGTAATCGAAAATGCTAATATAAAGAATTAGTCTCACGTATGAAAGCAACAACCCTGAATCAAAACAAATCTAACTCTTGACCCCCTTCTTTTAGTTCAATACTTTATAGTTTTTAGACAGAAGATCAGACACTATTATACCTGGTTGTGCACTAGGTTAATTACTTTGGACCTTGGAAATAGTGTAAGTTAGAACAATTCAATATTTTAACTTATTTCTGATTAATAAAAGTTGAATAATGCCAACACGCTATGGTAAAAGGTGACGCCATGAAATGTGATCAATCACACTAAATAAATAAGCAATTCATCATTTCAATATTAAGTATTGACCAATTCCTGCCTATGGAAGGAAGGAGGAGAAAGAAAACAATATTAGTCAATAGGTTGATGTAAAACATATATGTGTTGCAATTTCTTAACAATAGAAGTAAAGAGTTTCTAAATCCCGCCATCCCTTCTCCTATCATTGTTCATACTTACACCGTCACCAAGCCAGGAAAAAAGAAGAGAGGTGGGTTGGGGGCCGGGGGGTGGGGCAAGCAAAAAATTTGATTGAACATTGCCACTGAAAACGACGACAATATCTCACGTGTAAATTATGTCTTAAAATTGTTTAGAACAATACCATCAACCTTCTAATCTTCATAAACGTCTAATCTCCATAATGTGTAGATATTCGGGAAGAATACCAGAACTTCTACAGAGATATTTTACAATAATCATAAGTTGAAATGCAGGAAGAAACACAAATAAACTCAGTTAGCTTGTATGCACACCTTAATAACATAGACTTGTTTTATCAGGAACTTACTCGTATAATTTCCAACACAAGAAAAACTGCCAAGGCCGCACCAAATGCCAGATTGAGAAACTTTGGCTGGAAAAGATCCACCATAAATAAATATTTCAAGAAAGATCATCAAATTTCAGCACAATAACCTCAAAGTCCTTTTGACCCCCCAATTACCTGGAAAATGAGTGCAGGAACAAAAATTGAAACAGCCATCAGATGGTAGTACTTGCGAAGAAGAATTCTTTCAATCGTACTGCTCTTTGAAATGTTGTAGAAGCGTATGACAGACACATATATAACAGCTATCCAATAGACACACAGCGACAGTCTCTTGAGTGGTTCCGACAAAACAAAATCAAATACCCTGAAAAATAAGATGTAGCGACGGATATATTTATATTAACTGAAAAAAAAGCAGGAAATGAAATGAAATAAGGATCATTTTCCAAAAGAAAAATATTTACCAGTGAATATATAGTTTGTTATCATACAACAAGAATACAGGCATCATGCTGGATAACTCAGCAAGTTGGAAGTCCAAAATTTACCGTAGAATGATGGAAATTTAATGATAGCTTTTGAAGTCTTTTCTTTAAGAGAACTTTTGAATAAGATTGCATTTTTGGATCTACTTCACTGATTCATCATTAACATATTATAGAATTATTTAGCGAAAAAGATATCAGCTGGAAAAATTCCCTGGCACATTCAAAGAAAGTGGTAATAGTAACAGTACAAGGTCTTGATAAACTATGCATTTAAGTTCTAAGGTTGAAGGACTATAAAACATGGCTTTGCTTGTCCATATCTCAACAATCCTTCCCCAGTGGATTGCAACATTATAAGCGTGTATGGCAAGTTGGCAACCAGTTTATAAACCAGTTGGTTTATAAATTGCCATGTGGCATCATTTCATTGAATTATTCTTTTTAAAAGTGAAAAATTATGGCAGGTTAAATATACTGTCTTGACTTCTCTTTAAAATGGTTCAATGAAATGACGCCATGTGGCAACTTATAAACCAGTTGGTTTATAAACTGGTTGCCAGACACACTGTATGTATCTAATGAAGCATTGAACTCCCTAAACTTCATTGCTACATTCATATCTGAAAAATCACATTAGATTCTTAAGCAGCCATAGTTGATGAGGATGAATAAAACCAAAACCACCCAAGATAAGTTTGGGGATCATTCTGCAAAATTCATTTTTATAGATATTCATCAAATCAATACAAATAAAGATCAAATTCAGAAACTCCCGATACATATCAAATATTAAACACTTGATTTGGTAAATGAATATAGATCTTTCATCACAAACTTCATCCTCATTTCAATTGGTATGTGTTCTTATAAGACTTTATTAGGCTTTAAGATATACTTGTAAAAGACGGACACGCTTTTCTCGGCCAGAACTTTCCCTTCATCTTGTTTAGGTGACATAGCAGCAAAATTTTCAACTTATAAGAAAAGTTTTTCAGAAGTCCTAAAAACTAATCATCCGCAAAAATATAAATTAAATATGTCCGCATCAAATTATGAAACAAAATTTTTTTATAAAGCTGAAAACAGCCAGATCAGTAACAACAGATCTGAAAAAATTTGAGGTATATACCACAAAAAAGGGTGCATGTCAAAATTATGAACAAAGAGCATCCATGACGGAACAGCCACAGCCAAAATAAATGTCAGTGCACCATAGAAAACCAAGGATCTTCTGATCTCATGTTTTCGCATGTTTTGAGGGCTGGGTGAGCTGGCAAAGCATTGAGAAAACATAAATACATATTTGTAGAAAACCGGAAACAGAAGAAGGCCAAGAATCATGCCCTGTCAAAATCAGAAGGGGATTACAAATTAGTACATTCAAGAGTTCCAGTTCTGTATTCAGGGAGGGAAGAAATGTGGAACAATTACTTGTTGAAACATGCGGAATATTACCTGAATGATTATATGTATCTCATCTTTCTTCACCCCGTGATCCAGAACCAGCTTGGATGAGGCCAAATATCCCGGGATCTATTAGGTAACGAATCATTATTAGTGAAAAGATCAACTAAAATTTGCAGAATCATACAGGGAAAGGAAAACTTAGGAATATAAATAACCTTTGAAACAGTGTAAAACAACATGTCCCCAAAATAAATCACAAAGCCAGCAGTCACCAGAAGCCCTTCCCCTAACAAGACAAAGTAACATAATTTCAGGAGAGAGAACAATAGCGTTTCGGTAAAACCTAGCCAAACTGCAATACTGAGCTTTGTAATCAAATTGATTACACGGGTATATAAACATCATAACCAAAATAAATTTAAAAAAAAAAAAAATTAAGGGCCTATTCTCTTTGTATTTCAGTTTCTGGTTTTGAGTTCATTTGTAAGAAAATTGAGTTTTTCGAAAAAATTGAAAACTGAAAATAGCCTGAAAACAGAAAGGAGAACATGCTCTTATCTTCTTGGTTTTTCTTGAATACGAACTCCATCGGGCAAGTAATAAAGTGCCTGTTTTATTCAATTTATGGTAGTTGATTTATAAAGAGAAATTAAAAAGAGGTGAAATGAGTGGTGTAGATTTAATATAAGTTTGAAATTTGTGGTTATAAATAAGTAGTTGTCAAATCCGTAGTCAAATTAGTGGTAGGTGAAATTATAATATATTTTGATAAAGAGGATCATACAGGGCCAAAGATTAAAATATTAGTAACATGCCCACTCAAATGAAATGGGTGTTTAGATTAAGTTGACCTCTACATTCCGTTACAAAGGGCCTGGAATAAACTTTTTAAGTGTAAAATGACTTACCAACAGAAAAACATGCTGGAAAAGTGTAAAGAATGTATTGAATCAAGTAAACCGCAGCAAATCCATGACAGAGCACCCATAACAAAATGAAAATTGTAGACCACCCTGCAAGATGAGCAGATTGAGCACAACCAAGGTAACCATCAATATTATTTTTTGTGGACCAAAAAAAAAGATATATAATGCTGTAAAGAAATGTTGTCAAACCCATAAGAAACACCCAAATGAAGTAAACATTTCCAACATTTTTTTAATTTCAATTGATAACACAGTAACGTGTGGAGAAAAATAAAAATAGACAGAGATCTTCTCTTACCACCATATGACTTCCCAAAGCCTGACATACAGCAGATTCCTATCAACAAAGCCATGCACATAAAACCAAAATTTGTGTCCCAATTAAAGATCGAAGTGAGAGAACTTGTGCTGTTGTGATGACGCCGACGAGCGAAGCAGACAAAAAGTAACACGGCAAAGCAAATGGCTGAAGCAGCCCAAAATTGCAAATTTAGATATTTTAGTTCTGCAAAAAGTTAAAACAAAATAAAAAATCAGTTTAATTACATGATTTTACACAGAAATTCAAATTGCTTCATAACTGAAATGCAAGCAAGAATGAGATGGAGAGCTAACAGACAAGGATAAAATGGAAGATAAAAATGATGGTTCATAGATTTGAGAAGGTATCATGATAACTTCTTAGCCACTTTGTTTTAGAAAATTCTACAAAAGAACTGTGCTATGTCTTCTAGTTTCAACTTAACACCTTTGGGATTGGATTTGGCATAGCAATTAAAAGAAGTATTCAATATTCTTTTGGATTCCGAAGTCAATTCTGTGGCACCAAACAGAGCCTTGGAGATGAGATCTCAATTATCTCAAATATAAACAAACAAAAAATACAGTACATCTAAGGCAAAACGGCGGTCATTTGATTCTCATTTTGCAATTTCCATATAACCACACATTTCAAACACCCACCAAATCTCCACCACTCATTCTACCTCATTATATTTTTCTACTATAATAATGGGAATCGAAGAGCCCAATAGATAACACAATAAAAGTTTATTAAAATAAAAGGAACTAAGATAAGTTCTTTTAAGTCTTTAATGATCACGTCTAGTGTGCTCTTAAACAATATTGCCTGCCCAGTTTCGGCAAAGTAAAGGGGACAGTACACACGAAGTAAAAAAACTGCTTTTACATAAATTGATCCTATAGCAGCCAGACATTACAGATTTTATAATTGCAGTATTCTCAAGTTGACCAACATAGCTTCCTGATATCCTTCCTATTACTACCTTAATACTTAGTTACTGTGTTCTGCAGAAAAATCTTTTACTTGTTTTACAGTTATCAAGATGTAAATTCCTGTATCCTTGTGATCCAGAAAATATATTTAGTAGCTACATCATATTTGAATTTCAGAGTAAAAAATCACAATACTCAGGATTATACATTTGCAATTCTGAGAATCAAGTGTTGAATAGTACACAGTAGTATTTTTAAAAAAAAAGAAAGATTTACCAATACAACCGCATAAACCATTATGGCAAAATCAGGGTAAAATTTCAATTAATTGGCCCTACGGGAAAACGTCATAAATTAAAAAACTAGATTGATGTAATTGCAGCTAAATTCAGTAGTTACACTTCTGAAATAGAGAATTCGTGTCACACATACAGACCACCTTGTTATGTAGATCAAGCATTTTCCATGCCTTTGATGGCATGGCACGTCCATCTGAAGTCTTAAAACTTTAGTAATATAGAGTTAAACTCAAATTTACAGTTATGGCTCTAAAATTACTTCCAAATTAACATAGCAAAAGCATACCTCTAACTCTAGCTTCATCTAGTGACACCAGCCTTGAAACCTGTATTAACTTCGAATCCATCAGCCCTGGCAGCGCCACTGCGCCCAGCATAATTCCTGATGAAGCTCCAGGCCTAACAGCAACAAATTCCTTGAGTTAAAATTCACGAAGGAGCTAAAGACCACAGGATTCACTAAGATACAGGTGGAAATCCAAGCTACACTATATGGAAGAACCCGTAATCGATCCATAGTTTTTCATTTAAGAAACTAAAATTGTTTTTTGACAAAATAAGTGCGACAAATTGAAATTCAGTTCCAGCATTCATGTTAGAACCCAATATAATAATCTAATTATTAAATATACCTTTCCTTATCAAATTGAGAATGTTCCCTATTATCAGAAAGCTCATCGGCGCCATCAATCATAATTCTTTTGAGAATTTCCAGAAACACGAAATAAACCACAATAGAACAAGCAATTAGCAGCTATGAATAAAGAGGGAAAAAGGAAAAATAAAATAAGAACACAATTCAACAGAGAACAAAATTGAAGAAAAGCAGAGGAGATTAGGATTTTGATCAACTAGTCACAAAGCCTTGTGAACCTAAATTCTGCAGCAAAATTACACAAAAATGTAGAAATGCACCCGCCCCTACCTGGTTTTGAAGAATTGAGATAGTGGATTGGCAGGATCATCGGCGGAGATCTCAACGGAGAGGGCGAAGAGGGAGAGTATAGAAAGAGAAAGAGCTTGAGGGAGAAGAGAAAGAGGAGTAGAAGAGATAATTTGGCAAATATAAAGTAAAATCACGGCTCTCTCGCCGTTGAGCTGCAACAGCAATGGAGCCATGGCTTCTCCGATTGCTGCTGTTGTCGACAACTTCAACAAATCATACCACCAAACGGAGAGAGATTGAGACAGAGAGATTTGTGTAGAGCTCAATTGATGCGTGTGCAGAAATATTCAATCGCCGATCCGATGGAAAAAATGAGGCGAATTGGTTTCATATCCGTGCGCCCGCCGCTGAAATGCGCGCGTTGAACCGTGTGCCCAGGTGACTTGTTCCAGAATGGAGACAAACTGTAGCCGGGGTGTCGATAGAGTACGACTCTTCTTGCCATGCCACGTTAACGGTACCAGAAACATTTTCGTTCGGAAGCAGTGAACAGTGCTTAATTGAGAAGAGTCGTGTATAGGCCAATCCATCAACCTATTGAGATTGTTTGATTTTCATTATTTGTCTAAATATAAAGAAATTATAATAATGAGGGATGTAGAATGTATATTAGAAATATAAGAATGTACGAATTATATAGTTATAATTGAGTAATTATCTAATCAAATATCAAATCAGTGTTAGGTAAAATTATAATTTGAGTAAATAATAAGAATCAAACAAGATCTAAGTCCGGAATGTGTTTTTTTTTTTTTTTTTTGTGTATGTTTTTTTTTTTTTGGGAACATCACAAAAGGAATTGTAGGTGATATGAATCAAACCCTTAATTTGTGAAAAGCCCATTTGAATGTCATCCCAAGACCACACAAGTCTTGACAAAACTTGTATTTTAATGGTGTTATCTTTCGGCATTTATTTATGTAACGTGATAGATGGATATTCATGATGCAGTAATTATAAGGAGATATTTTTATCTGACATGAATCGGTGACATGTTTAGTTGATCATCATGTATTGGTTGTTTATGAGCTATGAAATCCACCACTTGCACATATATAATCAATTCAAAATAACCAACTAAGATATGTCATTTATTTATATTAGATAACAATGTCTCAACAGAATTACTCATTCATGATGTTTTTATATTTGGCATGCTCCATTGTTTGTCTACCGTGGAAATTAAAAGAACCTTGGGCAACATCATTAATTAATCAATTAATGATCAGCATTAGCTTTACCAAAACGAACCAATTTGACATCGGTCTATTAATTTAAACCGCGCAAATGTCAATCATAATTAATCTCAAATTTAAAGTGCAAACACAAGTGTAGAAATTATAATTGTGTTCCGTACTTAAATTTTTGCATTCCAAATTCTAGTTAGTAGTCGATTAGAGCAGCTTAGAGGCTAATTTATCAACTTGTAGTCTATTATGAAGAAAACGTCGGCCAAGATTATTAATAGGCCTACTTATGTGGTTAATTGTAATTTTTTATTAATTACCGCCTTTCGCCCTTCTTTAATTTACAGTTCTATCTAGATATGGTGCATCTTGAACGAGTATGAAAATGCATCAGGCAAAGCCATTAATGATTAATTTATCTATCTATATATAATATGAGTAAAGTGGTTGACCAAAATTTTCCACAAAATGAAAATACAACATCGATACAGCTACATTTCAACAGCAAGGCTTGATTAGATTCGGTATGATTCTCAGAGATGCAAATGGGAATTTTGTCGGCTGTTTGTCCAGGTTCATGTCAAGTGACTTTCAAGTTAAAAGAAGCTAGGTCATGTGCTTTTCGTGAGGCTATCTTATGGGTTAGATCCATGGGCTTCTTGTGTGTAGTTTTTGAGGTCAATGCTAAACAAGTTGTTGACGCTATTTGGAGAGATACAATATTTCAGACTTTGGTTCAATTATTCAAGATTGCAAGATTATATATTAGGCAGGAATCAAATGTTCCAACACATGAGTTAGCTAGATTATCAATTTCTTTTGCCAATCCTTCTATTTGGGACGAGACATCCTCATTTCTTGTTGCCTCGCTTTTGTATGACTTCAGTACCTTGAATGAGCAATAAACTTATTTTCTCAAAAAAAAAAAAAAGCCTATATCCTTAATTATATCTATTCTCCCAGTTGGAACCAATTTTATTACATCCAAAAATGTGTTAAGAGGATTTAGTAATGCTATTTATTTGAACTGAAAGTTGGTTTTCAATTTTGCTGGCATTTTTATATTAATATTAGGAGATGGATAGATACTGATAGATACATGAAAAACATTCACACATATTCAATGTCTAATAATGAAATGTCAACTAAAAAGTGTGCTTAGATTTGAAGATTGTGCTTTACGTACGTCTAGTGTTTTTTCACGCATTAGTCATGTTTTGTCACACGTTCTGCATCTTGTGTAGTTTTGGTATGTACCCTTTCATATGTTACACTTTTTAGGATACTCTTATATGGTGATAAGTGACCAAAGAGTCTAGAATTGACCAATTTTCTAAAATTTTGTTTAAAAAAAAAAAAGAAGAATATCTGGGGTCTTATCTCCCATCTCTTTGTAGTTCAAAGCAGAAATCAACTAGGTAGATCGATTAACTCATAATTTGCTCTAGGCAGCTTTATGTAAAGTCCCTTTTCTCCTCCAGCTTCTCATCCAGCTTGTTTAATTTCTTGGGTCCGTATACTCAAAGTCCCTTAAAAA
>CAVNYN010232007.1:0-16015 GCA_963692815.1 Nyctanthes arbor-tristis
CGTGTGCTCTTCCGATCTCAAGAATTTTGTGCGGAATTCCAATTCAAACGAGCATATTCCTTTCCGTTGTTTGATCACTGGCATGTGTCAAGCGGCCGGAGAGACTATCAGCCCAGAGTATGACACTCAGTTGCACCATGACCTTGTCACTCTGTCCTCAGTGAAGAATTCTCACTCTCAAATGTCACGAACAGTTAGAGCTCTTGGTGAGGACGTACTAGCTATAACTGCACCATACCCATCATCAGCATCCTAGCTTGCTGCTCCAATTGACTGTTCCATTACTCCAGCTCAGTTTGAACAGACAATTGGACAGCAACATAGGATGCTTGGGTATCAGCTATAGAGGCTGCTATAGCTTCTCTAGTTGCATCTTCTGCATCGGTCCCATCCGAGTCCTCATCCGACCCGCCAAATTCATCTGCATCATCCCTATGGAGTACCTGACTTTATTTTGTTTTATATCTTTTGATATTTGTCTACATTGAGGGCAATGTCGAAACTAAGTTTGGGGGGGAATTTTGTGCCAACTTGATAATATTTTGTGCTTCTGGCTAATGAATTAACTGCCTAACTCTGATTGTATAAGTGTTAATAATTTGTATTAATTGTTTAGTTCGTTCGAGTTATGTCTGGTGTTAAGTTTGTTCATATTAAGTTTGTTAGTGCCTAGCCGGTACCATTGTGTCGTGTTGTTGCAATTATGTCTTTCAACAAAAAAATGAAAACGGTTATGGGCATTGCTTGCTGGAGTTAGAATTTCGAACAGTGCTTCACCTGTTATTATTTCTACTCTTCTAGGCAATTTGGATTTATTTTGATACACTTTTTGACTAGGTCGTTTTTCATTATTTTCGCAAACGTGGTTGAAAATTTGAACTTTGTTGAAGATCTAGTTGACCTTAGACAGCCTATTGTTACATACGTGTATTTGTTTATACAATTTGTCTCTACTTACAATAACTTGGATGTGTTGGGTTTAGCATGATGTTAAGAGTTTGATGGTCTGAACTTTTTAAGGGCTTGTCTTTGGTTGATTGGGTATAGGTCTTGGAGTTGGAGCCGAGCACTGACCATTACTATGAATCCCATTGCCGTTTATTTAGTTTAGTTTTATTTTTTGAGTGGGACCGTGGGAAAAAGTTGTCTGCCCTAAAGAGTGTGAGCTAACATTGAGTAATCTGGTCTTATGTATTACAAATGTGTAGGGGATGAACTCCCGGTGAAGAAGGCTACCTTTAGGGATTTGAGCGTGAACTACCTACGGGGTAAAAGTTATTAAAAAATAGACGAAAAAAAGGAAATTAAGCCAGAATTGTGAAAATTGTTGACGAAAATGAACAATTTTGAGCTTCTTGTGAGCATGAGAAAATTGAGAAAGTGAGATTTTCGAGTAAGAGAGTGAAAAAGTGAAAAAAAAATAAGAGTGCGTGGTCCACTACAAAAAGAAAAGAAAGAGAAGGGGCTAATTTCGTGGTGCAATGAGTTTTTTGTTTCAATTGGTAATCTATCTTTATATTTCATTTATGTTTTGATTAGGGCATGAATCTATTTGTAAATTCATTATGGTGTGATTATAAAAATTGTATTTGAACTAGTGGTGTAATAAATAAATAAAAATTCCAGACAAAATAAATTGATATAAGTAAAACTTTTTGGTGAAAAAATCACATGTATGTAATTTTAAACATATTTAACCATCTTTATACAAAATTTGAATTACTGATAAAATATAATTTTTGAAATTTACAACTTATAAATGACTATAACATTTAAAGTGAGAGAATATAAATTAACGTTGAGTATAAAATTTTTTTTAATGCATAATGTATTTTACTTATTTTTTTAAATTGCATAAATATATGTTAAATATAATATAGATGCCCATGATTAACAAGAAGTTGCTATAGCCCCCAACCACCAGCTAAGGGATTCGAACCCCTCATTGCAAAATTCTGAATGATTTATATAAACAGATCGGGCTATGCACGTGAGTGGCTGGGCATGGGCTTGGGTGCTGGTCGGGATCCGTCGGAAATCATCGACCGCCACCTACGGTCGTTGGAATTGACCGACGGCTACCAACTGCCGTCAGAATTTATCGACGAGCTTAGCCGTCGGTGATTACCGACGGACACGGATTGTCCGTCGGATATCACCGATAAACCGTTTACCGATGGATTTTTCCGACCACCCATTTCCATCAGTAACTCATTTTTCCGACAGAATTAGGTCATTACTAATAGATTTTGACCATCAGTACAAGCGTGTTTTTTTGTAGTGTTCGATATGGTTCACCGCCTACTGATGCTATTAAGTATTGTGAAGTACTTGGTGCTTTTTAATATCTTTCTATCGTCCGCCCCCCTCTAAAACACATTGGGCTTCTATACGAAGGTGCTTCATACGTTATATCATAGACTTCTACTCAATAAACCCTATGCTCCTTTGCTTTCAACCTTTTGGGAACTCTGACGATTGTGCGTTTATCTTTGCTCATATTCGTTACCTTGGTGGTTCTCCTATTTCTAGGTCTTCTAAAAGCAATGTACCGTTGATTGTTCATCCATTGAGGCTGAATATCGGCCTCTAGCTTCTTGCTCTTATGGGCCTCCAATCTTCTTCATGAAGTTAATTCCCCCCCCCCCCCCGCCCCCACAACACCCACACACAAAAAAAGAAAATTCAGTGTGATAGTATTGGGATTACATCTCTTTACTCTAATCCCGTCTTTCACTCTCGTATGAAACATGCATGTTGCCAAAGACTATGACTCTATTCGCACTCATGTGTCTCAAGGTCCTTCACTTGCTGTTTCCCTATCTTTCTATCAATAAAATGCACTTTCATTAATTAAAAAAAATAAAAATAAAATGATCCTTCACTCTCTTACATTTCTCAAATCAGTTAACTGATATTCTCACTAAGAATCTTCCCACTTCTAAGTTTTCTAATTTGCTTTCCAAGATTGGAATCTCCAAAGAGAGCTCCATCCCTGTTAAGAATATACATTGGGTCGATTACAACTAGTCTAGAACTATCATCCAAGACGACACTAGTTGTGAAGAGAGATCCAGATAAAAGTAGATGACTTATTCTTCAAGGCTAAGATATACATTATTTCCTCGTATTTACTATTATGTTTCTTGTAATAGCTTAGAATGTATATTTTGTAAATCACTCCATCTAGATAGGATTGTTACAATACCTTCATTATCACTTTGTATGTTTGTATTTATAGCCATTACATACAATGTACAAAGAATTTCTCTCATTATACAGTCTCCTAGATACGGGCTAGCTCATTGATCATCTCATTTGATCTCGAGTCCTTGACCAGCCTTTTTTTTTTTTTTTTTTTGGGACAAATCATCCGTCTCGTTTGGTTTGGAGGCCAAGGGCAAAAACTAGACACGTGTATCAGGCGTAAACTACAATAAATACCCATTATACATTGCAAGTTGAGATTATATTTTCTTTCTTAAACTTTTTATCTTCTCCATATATTTTCTCATACTGATTATCATAGTCTTGTCCTAGTACCATACTGATTATTATCAACATCAATACACGTCATATCATGGGCGGATCTAGGCCCGGGCTAGCCCGTGTGCATTTTTTTTATGTAAAATTTGTAATGTCCTAAAAAATTGTAATTTTTTCTCATCGTTACCCGTGTTACTAAAAATTCTAGATTCGCTTCATTTGGTCATACGTCACCATACATGCCATTTAATTGGTATGCATGATGTCATCTGTATGATAAATTGACAATAGATCATTTTTACTGATTATCACGCCAGAGTTTATAGACAAGAAGGATAAACCTTCCGATCTAAAATTAGCACCATAACACCACACGTCTTGTGCTGTAATATTAGCAGACAAATGTATCTGCTATTAGATCATTTCTAAGATAAAACCCGCCACTTTGTTTCGGATTACGCCCAGCACTGTTGTAGGAGAACTGGTAAATGGTAATAGTAATAAACGAGGAAAGGTCCAACTTGAGCGGGCGAATATTCGGACTGGGGGTCGTTGGTTGACGTATGCAAATGACAGCCAATCTCTTTTGGTTCCCTACATACGTGGCATTGTTTTTGAATTGTGCTGACTTTTAAGAGATGATCTTAATTAGCTCCAACAAACTTCAATAGAATTGTCAACTCAAATTTAATAGTGCTCATTTTGTAAGATCATTGAGATTTTATTATCTCAAAAATAAAAGTTAACCTATCAAAGGTATAATGATGCTCAAGAACCTTCCATTAGTTTTGTAATAAAACATCCTACATAAATGTAGCCTACAACAATACACGTCATGTATATTTCAAATTTATATAGCTAGCAACCATACAAGTCACATAGAATGGAAGGTGTTGTAACAAAATTTTTGAGAGATTTATGAACATTACGTTTTTTATAAATTAATCTTTTAACTTGCACACAAGCTTGATTCACACTTTCCGAACAACAAAAAATATCTCCTTCAAACGAAATATTGTATCATCATATCCTTCAACCTATAGTTCATCCTTTCATCATCCTTCAAGAACATTTGCTCCTTCAAGACTCAAATTTAATACAATGCCTAGATTGTTTTAAGAGTTTATCGTAAATTTTTTACCATGTACGGGGTCCATTGAGCTTGCATCTGCATATTGAGATTTTATCTAAAGGTTAACTTATTAGACAAGATAGCTCAATCACTTAGAATGGAACAAAATTTTCGAGAAATTTATGAACATTATTTTTTTTAATAAGTTAATCTTTTAACTTACATATATAGGCTTGATTCACACTTTTCGAACAACAAACATCATCTCCTTCAAACAGAATAATGTATCATCATCCTTCAACCTATAGTTCATCATCCTTCAAGAACATTTGCTCTATCAAGTCTCAAATTTTCTATAACGTCTAGATTGTTTTAAGAGTTTAACATAATTTTTTTACCATGAACTTATGGGGTCCATTCAGCTTGCGTCCACATGTTGAGATTTTATCTAAAGGTTAACTTAGTAGATAAGATAGCTCAATCACTTATAATTTGTTCACAAATTTTGAGCCCATTTAGTAACTCAGTTGAGTTCCGGATATCTCATTGGAGATTCTTGAATGGAAAACTATCGACCGGGTAAAGAAATCTCGGTATCATACTCTTTAGCACATTCTAATTTTTCATCTCAAATAACCCATCCTGGCAAGATGTCGCTTGCGCAAATCCTGCTAGTCATGTTGCCATCCTGCGTCTTATTATCAGCAAAATCGTGCCCAATGTTCTTCGTTTTAGTGTTTTTTTCTCTAGTCTTTTTTCTTCTCGGTCACCTCAACTCTCATCTAGCACTTTCTCTATTTCGCATTTGTAACTTTCGTATTTTCAGTAACTCAACACTCAGATTTGTCAATAAAAGTCCCGCGTCGAGAAAATACTAAACAAAAGACCGATATATAAAGTATAGTCTACTCCCCTTAAAACCAATATATATAAAGTGCTTGGTCTACTTTTCTTAACGAGTTAACCTTTTAGTAGGGGTGGGTATTAATTTTGCAATTAGAAACCGACCGAAACTAACAAAATGACAGTTGGTCAGTTTTAAGAGACAAAAAAAAATTACAAAATAAATTGACGGTAGGATCCAAGAACTTGAAAAACGGCAAAACCGCATAAGCCGATAAAACAAAGGCGAAACCGAACGGAACCCACAAGTTATCGATCAGTTTCGGTTATGAAAATTCCAAACCAACAAATGTCAGTGGGTTTTGGTTCAGCCGGAAAACCGAACCGGCCAACACCCATGCTTGCCTTTTAAGGTGGAATTCCAAATCTTAACAAGATTTAGCACAATGTGAGAAGAAATAAATAGCAACCAACTCGACTAACCATAAAATGGTCAGTTTCAAAGTAAAATTATCTATGGTAATTGGTCCATATTCTAGAAACTCAATTCCAACGCAGTAGTGGACGTGTGTCAAGAGGACCACTAGTCATTTTCTTCTTTAATTATACAATCAAAATTAATAGAACAAAAACAGCTTTTAATTGATCACATGGCAGGTAGCTCATATATATGAAACAAAACTCATATCTCAAGTCCTTTAAGTAGAAGTGAGCTGTATAAGTAGCCATCGATATATCACCATTTTCAGCCATCAATTGTTGCAAAGTACAAAAGTTGCATTATTTAACATGTTGCACCTACCATGCAAGTTTGTCACGTGGACGAATAAGATTTTAATGTATTTTTTGTTATTCTGTTTAAAATTAGTCATTAATGTGTGATTCACCTAACTAAACAGACTATTAGATAATCTGATCATAAGATTGTAACATTTTTCTTGAGATATATACCTACTCGATTTGAAGTTTTCAGTAATCCTTAGTTTCATTCACATGCTTAAAATGAGTTGGTATTAATCTTTTCAATAGCCATGTTGGATTAAGAGTATCCACACACACACACACACACACATATATATATACACACACCAAAATTGTTGTTACATTTAGTAGTGTTAGTGGCACTGTTAAATGAATATTTTTTTGTTCACTGTTAACATTGTTGTTAACTTTAACAATAATTTTAACACTGTGATAGTATTCATGTTTTTGAAAAATTCTTTTTTATTTATATTTAATTAAGTTTGACAAATAAAACTTAAATTTTACATTGTTAAATCTTTTGCTTCGGTAGAACACTATTATTATTTTGATAGTTTGTTCAACTCAATGTTCAATAAATCAGATTGACGCTTATTGAATCGAAAATGGCAAAGATCAAACAAAGGTATCGAGACTAAGGCATTTTCAATTAAGTAATTAAAATTAATTTTTATCTTAAAAAATTATTTTCAAACTCATCATATTAAAAATATGGCTAGTTTTTTTCTAGCTAGTCTTTTCCTATTTTTATACAGGTTTTACCAACTTTTCCTAGTTTTCATAGTGGCTTTCCTACACCCATTTTTCTGAGTCAATCAGCCCATTTTCACGCTCGTTCCCAGCTTTCCTTGTCGAACTACCAAGACTTGGCTAGTTTTCATAATGTTGGTTCAGGTATTATGGAAATAACCAATGATCTTATTTTCAAAAAATAAAAAACGAATATTAATTTTTTGTTCGTTTCATTTCTCTTACGAATGACAACAACTATCAAATCAAATAACACTTATGTTTGAGGCATTTGACCTTTCAAATGTCCTTGTAGGGCTTTAAAGAAATTAATTCGTGGACTCGTAACAGCCTAATTATGACATTGTTTTCATGATATGAAAATAGGACGATATGAAATTTTATTTCTGTATTGTCAAGTCAAATTAATTGCAATATTTTTTTCTCTTTTTTATATGGAAAATAAATATAGATACACTAATAATTAGTTGAAATTGCAGATGCTTCACCACTTGAATAGAGCCAACATTATTACTAGTTTTTCGTTTAGAAAATTTCAATACACACACTTCAAGACCTGTCACATTTAACAACTAATATTTTTCTTTTATTTTTTTTTAAAATATATATACAAGGAGAAGGAGATAAGGGAGGAGAAAGGAAATAGGTGAATGGTAGGTATGGTTCGAATTCAAGGCTTTCCTTCGAAATGTAAGCATCTAACTAATGTGGGACTTGCTTGAACCACACCTTATATGTTATTATTATACATTTATTTAAACAAATTTGAAATTTATTTCATTAATTAATTGTAACTCTACAAATTAACGACTATTAATCATGTCAGTGATTTCTTGGTCCATCAACTTCTAGCAAAATGGATTTTTTTTTTTTAAACATGGTAACAAGCCTTTTCTTAGTTTTCCAATAAATTAATTCAGTTTAAACCCTACTAATCTGCCAAGACTCATGTGATCTAATGATATTCTAGTTAATTTCCAAATTCTAAATTAGGGGTTCGATACCGCTCCCTACAATCCCTTTGTAATATTAAAATATAAAATAAAATAAAACGCATTAATTTTTTTATATTTGAATCATATGAGCTAGCATAATAAAACAGTAGATATGTTAATGTGACAATACTGGACTTGAGTTCATGGACTATGCTGAACACCAATACTATATAACATTACATAGTCAAATTATGCATGTTCAATTATTTCTTACAAGTTTCTCTTAACGAGAAAAGGAAAAAAAAAAACCCTTGTTCATAGAAATATTGATTCTAAAATGGGTGGTTATATCTATTCTATCAATTTTACAAATCATAGCAGAATATCAAATTCTATTCTTACTTACTAAAAAGGCCAAGAAAAATAACTTATTAACATTTTAATATATACTATATACCTATCTATTTTTTTTTTTTAGATACACCAATAAAAACGTAATCAAATTTTTTTTTTTTTAATCTCCGCAACAAATAACAACCCTAATTTATTTCTTTACTACATCACAATTAAAAACCAACAAATATATATATATATATATATATGAAATACTTTTTATGTTTGAAAAATCTATGCATTAATAGCAGAGAAAAATACAACTATTATTGAAACCGAATCTGAGATAGATATGAATGAACCACATACATGCCACGTCTTCTTACATATATTTTAATTAAAATTTTCATACCTTATCGTAGGATTTTGATGATTCCAATTCATGCTGCTTGACATTCATGGTTTATATTTTAATTAAAAATTTGTGGTTAATTTATAGTTTTATAATTCAAGTTTGATTTACTTAAATAAATGATCATTATACCATGTACAGCTATTTCATGCACAAATTTACATTGAGGTCACATCATAATTATAATTCCTATATAACTTCCCTCTCTCTAAATTATCTTTGAGACATGCAAATTAACTTTACCGAATCATTATATCAAGCTTTTATTAATCGGAACGGCAAGATTTAAGATTAATTAAGGGTTAAATTCATAAATCGTCCCCAACCTTTGAGCTAAGTCTCGATTTTATCACCAACCTTTGTTAAGACACACCATAGCCCCCAATCTTTGAAAAATGCTCAAAAATCATCTATTTTTACACTGTTCCACAAAATTTTTGACAAAAGGACGATTATACCCACTTAAATTTTCTAAATGTTTTTTAAAAAATGTTAAAAAATAATTAAAAAATTAAAAAAAAAAGAAAAGAAAACAATACCCACCCCACCCCCAAACAACGGCAGCAATGAGGGGAGACTCCCCCCATTTGCCAGCACTTTGGCTGCCAGAAACAGTAGCCAATGCTGTCATTTCTGGCGGCCAAATGGGCGGGAGAGACCTCCCCCCCATTTGTGCTGCCAGAAATGGCAGCACTTTGGTTGTCGGAAACGACAGCCAATGCTGCCGTTTCCGGCAGCCAAATGGGGGGAGTCTCCCCCCCATTGCTGTCGTTGGTTGGGGGTGGCGTGGGGGGTTGGGAGGGGGGTTTTCTTTTTTTTAATTTTTTATTTTTTTAACTTTTTTTAAAAAAATTTAAAAAGGTTAAGTGTGTATAATCGTCTTTTTGTAAAAAATTTTGTGAAATAGTGTAAAAATGGACGACTTGTGCATATTTTTCAAAGGTTGGGGCTGTGGTGTGTCTTAACAAAGATTGAGGATGAAATCGTAACTTGACTCAAAGGTTTGGTCGATTTGTGAAATTAACCCATTAATTAACAACTTGTTTTCATCTTTATGCGTTTGAAACATGAATGAAATGGAAATAAAATTCTATGATACAACACTTTTAAATATATTTTGGAAAATTTTTTATTTAAATTTAAAAAAAATAAAAGCAAATGAGAATTGTTTTGAATGAGATTGAAAAATGTTTTGCTTCTCTATCTTTTTCGGCATCAAACACAACCTTAGTTTATAGTTTGCATAAATTATATGTTTTCCAAATTATAAATTAATTAATTAACAAAAATAAGAAATATAAGTGACTTGTATTTAACTGTAGATTTTACATAGTTAAAAAGGGTAGATTTTACAAAATGTGTAGTATCCCCTTCTTTACTAATTATCTATATCAGTGGTTTAAACGAGTGATGTAATGGTTAAATTCTCAAATTCTGGGTAAAAAGTCTCGAGTTCAAGCCATACCTACCCATTCCTTATCTCCCTCTTCTATATAAAAATATATGTGTGTGTGTGTGTATATGTGTGTGTATATATATATCTGTCTCAAATTAAAGATCATTTTCTTCCTAGCTCGACCAAGAGCGTATTTAATTTCTTAACTTTCTAAAATTTGTCCCTATAGAATCTACCCTGATATCAAAAACAGAACTTCTCATTTTTCAGTTGTCGTTTGAGATAATAATAATAATAATAATAATAATAATAATAATAATAATAATAATAATAATAATAATAATAAATAATTTATATTTATTTATATCAAAGATCGTGTGACTCTTTTTTTTTTTTTTTAAGGAATTAGATTTCATTTACTAACTTCTAACCGTCATTTCATGAATACAAAATGCAATCGACCCAAAAAAAAAAAAAAAAGCCAATACAATCATAATTAAAAGCTCATGTGATTTGATAGCAAGTGAATATTTTTACATAAAAATTCAATTCACCTCCCATATCTGTTCATTGCTAACTAACATTTATTCAAAAAAAAAAAAAAACCCATAATTTAACTGCTACAAAGGATATACATAAAATATCCCGTATTTAAGGGTCGATTGGCAACTAATTATAACTGTATTCAAATATATACATAATTGCATGGCTAATGGCTTATCGTAACAGTGAAGTATGACTTGATTAAGTTCAAAAGCTAAGGCTGCATTCTCTTTGTATTTTAGTTTTCTATTTTCATTTAAAAATACAGTTTGAGTTTTTTATTTTGAGGTTGTTGTTTTGAAAAAATAAAAATGTGTTCTAATTTCTATTTTAGAAAATTATTTTTAAAAATAGAAAATAGAATCAAAATAAATATATAAAAATAAAAGTTGGGATTTAAATGTAATTAATGTAAAAAATTTTTAACTTTTAACACAGGAAGTATAAAAAGCAAGAAAATGTCGTTTTTAATTTTCTTTACAAATTTTGAAGTTGTTTTTTGAATTGCGTTTTTGAAAATATAAAAGAGAACATGTTTTAACTGTTTAAATTAAAAACAGAAAACAGTCTAAAAACAGAAAAGAGAACATAACCTAAAATTTTAACTTGGTTGAAACTACTTATAATTGATAATCGTCATATCATCCCTAAGAGTCAAAGATGCTAAACATTTTCTCCTCTTAAAAGTGATGGTTCCTTTTCCAATAGTTAGAGAGTACAAAATATGTACAGTAACTTTTTTTCCCCCTTTTTTGTGCATACCATTTCTTCTTAGGTAGCTAGGTGACTTTCTCATCAGTTAGCAAGTTGTATGCATAAATGTTATGGTTACACTATAATAAATTTCCGGGTCACTGACCCTTTATTCAAATAAATGTACCTCAGTCAAAAAAAAATGAAAAGTAGATAAATTTCTATTTTCATCTATATATTGGGCTTTTAAGAACAATTCTAGAAAGAGATGAATAAAATAACATGAACAAATGACACTCTCAAGTGGCACAATTTCATTGGGTAGTGACCAAATGGATATTTTTCAATTGTCTAATGAAATTGTGTCATACTTAAAATATCACTTATTTATGTTAAATTTTCATAAACTTTGGTTTTTTAATCTTAGGATAATGGGTTTGGTCCCAAACTTTTCTTTTTACATATTGGTCTTAAGTGGAAATTTTATTGTTGAAATGTCAAAACTTTATTTGTTGTGGTACGAGTGCTTTTGGATGAAAAAAAATCAAAATAATCATTCAAGCTTAATTTCGGTAGTCCTAGCCAATCAAAAATTTACATATGAATTCAAGGGTTTCAATTTGTTATCTAATTTAGACCCTAAACCGCGACATTTGAATTTTTAATTGGCGTATTCGGTACGCTTAGAGTACTAAAGTTTTTTTTTCCTTATCTTTGGGTTCTTTTAAATAAAACTATATTCAACTAACTAAAATATGAAAAAAAAAAATATATATATATATATATACACACTCGCGGGCGGGGGCGTTCTGAGTTTTTAGGGGCCAAAAGCCACTTTTAAACTAAAATCTTAAGGGCCCTGGGCTGCAAATTATAGAAAATATTAATAAATTAAATATATAAACTTAATAGGCATATTAATTAAACTGATTATTAGTTCTACTTAAAAATTAATTTTTTTCTCCTTCATCAACTCAGAAATGTCACTTTTAAAATATAAATATTTAAACTTTTAGTAATAATTTTTTTAATTTTGGAGCCCCTTTTATTGCGTCATGATTGGGGGCCTAAGGGATCGCCTAAAAAACCTATACTCAGGTACGTTTATGTATATACAATTAAAATAAGAGTCTCAACTAACAATTTTTTCTTTAACATTGTCGCCTATTTGCTACAGTAATTTGAAAATTAAATTTCAGTTTGTTGCCAAGTGAGAATTATATATAGTGAAATAATGAAATTGTCAAAGAAAATCTCACCGAGGTTACATAAATTAATAAATTTATTTGCCACGTCGACCACTATGCACATTTACTATTGGAGATGCTCTAGTAATGTAGAAAATGGATATGCTCTATTAATTTAGACGATGATAAAATATTTATAAGAGAATTGTGCAGAAAATGAAAAATAAAAAGTAATTGTTGAGAGAAGTAAAATGGAGCGAGTAATGAGCCGTTGTTGTGTGTAAAAAGATTCACTCTCCGAATAAAAATTAGATGAACGAAATTGCTACATTTTGTAAAGGATAAACACCTTTTGTGAGATTTATCCAATATAATATTATCAAGTTGGGAAAAGTTTCCATAGTTCAACAACGGAGACTAGTATTCTAGACAAATGAAGTAAAACATGTGTGTATAAGTGAAATTATATAAAATAAAACATCATGGAGCCATAAATAGTCTCAAGTGCTTGTGTGGTGTGCATCTTAGGATGCCACATCAATTTTGCAGGCCAACGTGGGCAGCTGTCAACTGATGCCAGTATTCGCAAGCATATGATTTTATATCATTTCCCTTGTGTACAAAGGTTCTAATTAAACAATAAATTAGATCTTCTATATCCACTTGTTAGTTCCCGTTTGTCTAGAAAGTATAAAAACTCTCTATCATGGTTTAAAAGGTGTCAAAATATTGTAAATTTTAGGGGGGGAAAGCTCTAGATAGAACTCGCCACGTGTGAATTTAAGAGCCTAAATTTGTTATGTAATTTAAACCTCATAATATACATATAAATTCTTAATTGATTAGAAGTGCCGAATTTACAGTTCCACAACTTTTCAACTTCCACATAGGTATAGATGATCAATTATTGTTTTATTAGTTAAAGATAAGTGAACCCAAAAAGAAGTAAATGAACCAAGTCAAGAAGAATTTAATGGCGTAAAGGGCTCCATACACTTTCGCTTACGTTCACGCTTAAACTACAAGAAACAAAAGCAACGGGTAGTCAAGCAATAAAACCAGTGACTAAAATTTATTGAAGGTCGTACATAGAGGACTTTTTTAAGTCACCAGAGAGTTTCAATATCTTGGATGCCAAAGCATAGTTTACCGACATACCAACGTGGTGAGTTACAATTCATCAATTTTTTTTTTTTCTTTTTATACAAGGAGATATAATGGAGAGGAGAGAAATTAGGGGAAGAAAATGTGTAGTTTAAATAAAAGACCTCTCGATCAGAACACGAGCATCTACAGGGGTCGGATCTAGGATTTTTTCCTTGTGGCGACGATTTGTAGTGTTATAGTGGCCATCGACGGTAAGTTAGTTAACAAGCGGTTGTTTATATAGAAAACTATATATTTTAAAAAAACCAAAAAGACAATGATTTCTTATTTTACCCCAAAAGTCACAAAGTATATAATATTAGTTGTACATCAAAAATAAAATAAAATAGTGAATACACAAAAAATAAATAAATAAGAGAACTCACACTTATTATATTTTTAATACGTTAAATCTAGTAAATATTGACGTTTAAAAATAAAATGCATTACTTATTTTAAGGGGTAAAATGATTATCAAAAATTATATAAGATAAAATCAATTTATCTAGTGAACTGTACATAAAAATAGAATTTTTTTGTGAAGGACTATATAAAAATAGAATTACATAATAAATATTTTTAAAACGAAAAACAAAAAGAGAACAAAAAATAAAAGGTTTGCAAAATATTATCAAAAGGAGATATATATATATAGGACATGAGAATAGGTTAAAAGAAATATATAAGGTTTGAGAATTAAACACATAACCTCTTAAAGTACACATTAAACTTTTACAACTAACACTAAATACACCTTTTCAACATAATTTGAACTGAAGTTTAAAAACTTTAAAATTCTCCCAATATAAAACGTATTTTTTAGCAGTGTTCTAAAAAGTGTGAAGCGTGGAAAAACGTATACCTAGAGCTTCAAGCATTGCGGCGTTAAACAGCGTTTCTCATTTTTTTTTTAATTTTAACAAATCTAAAATGATTAAATATTGAAATACGTATCCTATATTGGAAAATAAATGTAAAATCATAAATATTATATCTATTTTATAATTTTAACAATTTTATGATACAATTTTGATATTTTTAAAAGACAAAAGATGTATAATTCCTACTTTGTTATGCATTTATAGGAATTAAGTATTACAAAATGATGTAATTGTCAAAAATAAATAACAATTACCACTTAAAATAAAAGCAAGAAAATTCATTTCACACTTTTTCCCAACAAGAAAACCACTTAAATAAATGAGAAGATGTATAAACATCAATTCTCCATGTATGTGTGTAATGTGTGTGTGTGTGTGTATATTGCATATAATAATAGCATATAACTCAAATAGAGTTAATAAACATATTATAAATATGAACAATTTTTCTTAGAAAAATCCTTACAATGTTACAAATTCTAGTAACATTATATATAATACAATTGTTCTTGACTATTACTAAAAAAATAATATAATAATAATGATTTTTAAAGAAATTTAGTGGCCGCAAAAATTCCAATTTGAAAAAGAAATTTACTGGTATTACTCTCACTTTTTTATTGTCCCACATTGAAAGTTTCGTAAGAAGGCAATATGATTGGGCTTATAAATAAGCTATGCCTTTGTGTAAGTGACTATGTAAAAGAAAATTTGTTTTTTTTGAGGTATATTAATGATTGTCTTGGTCTTTTATGTTTAACTTTAAGTTTAAATAGATGTCTTTCTTTATGAGAACTATAACTTGAAGGTACTATAAAAAAGAAAAAAAAAAGGCGTCTAGGAGTCGTTAGGCACGCCTAGATGTCAAAAAGCGCGCTAGAAAGTCAACAATTTTTGTTGACAGCTTTTTTCCCCGCTTATAGCCTAAGCGAGGCGTGAAGGTGCCGCTTCGCGCCTTAGGCGCCCCCTGGCACCTAAGTACACTTTTTAGAACACTGCTTTTTAGTGTTATTGTGAGCCGACTGCCCCATTACCCCCACTCTAAGTTTGTTTCTACTTTCAAAACATCTGAGCATCTCTAATGTAAATATCTAATCTTGAGGTAACGTGGTGGAGATATAGATATATAAAATTTATAAATTTCAATTTTCTCTCTCTTCTTTAAGTTCTTTTTAACATTTTGCTCTCCTTATTTCCCATTTTCTTCACAATGTCCTTGACACTTGAAGAAAAAATGGAAAATAAAGAGGGGAAAATGTCAAAAAGAAGTGAAAGAAGAAAGAGAAAAATTGTAAATTGTAAATTTTATATGTTTATATCTCTCTTTTACGTCACTTTAAGATTAGACATTTACATTGAAAATGTCCTAACTATGCGACACAAATTGAACCACGTCAACAACCAGTTTTTAGTACCTGAATGTAGTACAATTAATAAATAATAAGATATGACATGATATCATGTCGCTCTTCCCCCTGTTTTCTATTACTTTCGTCTCTCCTCTCTTGGATTCTTCGATCTGTCCACAACCAGCAATGGTTCCATCAAGGAAGTTCAGAGGTGTCAGACAACGGCA
>CAVNYN010232008.1:0-12475 GCA_963692815.1 Nyctanthes arbor-tristis
AGAGGGTGGAGTGAACAGGTGTTATACAAAGGGAAGGGAGGATATGGATAACTGATAGCTGACTCGACATTATCCAGGGGTCACTCAATCATTCACGGTAACAGCATCTGGTTTTTAGACAACTTTTTCTATTTAAAAATATATTCACCTATTCTCCCGTTTGGAAAAAAAATCTAAAAATCCAACACCAATCTAAAAATTGATTATCAATCTCTAACGTAGATAAAAAGCATTCATTCGCTAAAGAGATCTCGATCGCTATATAAACCTATATTGGTTAGAAAATTTTCATAATATAACTTCCATTATATGCACATTTAGAAAACGTTTTAAGAAGGGGTTATCTTTTTTGGAAAAAATTATGTGACATGTGGTATTTAATTAGCTCACTTAATCCACAATTTGTTGGATGGATAGCAGTTAAATAGTTAAACGCTGTTAACTTAGCATTCACTTTTTTCAATTATTTTTTTTCCTTCTATATATTTCCTATTTGACTGCTTCCCAGATGCTCTTGTTTAATATTATAAAACTTAAAAAAAATAAGAAGAAGAAGAAGAAATTTTGCTTGAGCTGATTACTTGAATTCAATAGAATGAACCAAAAAATATCTCGTATTGTAAAATAAATCAAATCTACATCAATGATATTAGGAGGTATTAAGTATAAAATCCAATTAGTTTTTCTTTAGGATTTGTCCCCCCCCTTTTTTTAAACTTTTTGACATGGTTAACGTGCTATACATGTAAAAGAGTATAAATTACGGGTTAATTAAATTCCACATGTCACAAAAATAATAACTGGAATACTGGGTGTAACATTTTTTCCTATATTTTTGGTAAGTTCAAAAATAGCTTTTTCACACATCTAATGGCTGCTCCTGACTTTTGGTAAACAATCACAGTAGATCCTTAGACACAACTCTTGAGACATAGAGGCTACTTCCAAAGTTATTTGGGTGGCCTTAGTCTTAGACGTGCTCTCGAAGTTTATAAGAAGAATTTGATTAGAAAAAAAAAAAAGAACCTAGCCTTGGCCCGTTAATAACCTTCTCAACAAAACACTTCTACAAGATGCGAAACAACGTTGGGCAAATTTCATATCTCTCATGAGAGATATGGTTGCCGATATTATCACTTCGTATTGACTTGAATAATAATTTAATTAATTGTTTAAGTTAATACATAATGTATAATTATTTCGAAAAGAGAGATGGCAACTTTTGTTGGATTAATAATACACAGTTCTGAAACAGGTCGGTGGACATAGCATGTGCGTTGTGTTTGATCCATGTAACTTGGGCAATTTATTGCATAAAAGAACAAAAGAAATTCCCATTGACTTCACTATTTTCAATGGCATTTATTCGGCGGTTCCGAGTGGTTGAAGTTGCTTATGGGAATAAATTCAAGTATAATCATTCAAGAATTTACACGTGTATGTAAAAATCTCAATTTGTTTACTTTCAATACTCTAAACCATTCAAGAGCTATTTAATTAATAATAGTCTCAATAGAGTAATAAATTAGGTCACAAGAATCCATTAAAAAAAAAAAAAGGGGTCATGAGAATACATATTGGTCCTTGATCTTGTATGATGTGGTCAGAAGTTGAGTGTGATTTTAAAAACTTGTGAGTATTTTGAGAATTCTCATCCGAAGGCGGCAAATGATAGGGTAACTCTATACTATTCCAAGGAGTTTTACATGATTTGTTACAAAAGAAATTAATTAATGCCAGGCAGTTTCCGATCACAAGTTACAGGAGTTTCACTTCGAGCTACTATGCCAGATCTTTTGTTCAATAAATGGTTGCATCGGAGTATCCCGAAGACAATGATATCAGTTGTACATCCTCTTTCTCATCATGAGCAATAAGGCCAAGAATCTCGACTGTGGGTTAAAAAACAAATTCGAACTTTAGAGCTAATGTTGTTGGTGGAGGTTAAAGGGACATACACGTCGAAATAATATACAAGATCGTTAATGTTCATGTTGATCAAGATGAATTGGATGGATTCTTCTCGTTTTGAAGATAAATTAGGATGAGATTTAAACTATGTGACCAAATAAAAAGTTAAAAACAACTCGCTAACATGAGACAATGAACGTTATTAGTAGTATTATTATTCGATAAATAAATAGGGACTCGCCAAATAGAACCCTAATAAGTAATAACATTTGATTTTGACGAAATAGGGAAATGACAAATGAGAAAGGGATGAGCAGGTGGCGGCTGGAGAAAATGGTTTTCGAACTGAATGGATGGGGAAGAATCCCACATCGATAAAGCAAGAAAGCTAGGAGCATGCGTGAATATCATAAAAGGCAAAGTTTGGGAATCAGTAAGATCATGATCCTTCAGGCAAGTTTTACGGGGATGTGATGAGTGGTCATATGCTCGCGCTAAATATGTGAGATGGGTGTCCACCTGCCTGGTTACGACAATTGGGCACTCCTATCTGTACCAATCTGATCCCTATCCTTGAAGGAAAATGCCCCTCACGAAAAAAAGAAAAACCCTCAACTTAATGAAAGAAAATTAAAACTAAAATTTCAATATCAAAAGGTTTTGTTTGGTAGGACTTCGCCTGATACCGTTGGGGTTTATATTCATTGCCCCCATTGGAAGGGAATTAAAAGTCAAAACTGGTAATTAATGTTAAATTTTTGCTAACGTACTTCTGTTTAAAAAATGAGTGGTGACTTTCCGAGCGTGGACATGTATACTTATTTGTGTTCCATTTCTTTATAAAAGATTGTCCACCCATTGATTACGTGGTGTTATCCCCATTGATTATGTTATGCCCATTGATTATATGATATAATTTTTCATATCATTTTAATCATTACTTCAACATGGCATCATTATGTGATATTTATATAAAATTTAAATTTTAAATCCATTTAAAATTTACTCCAATTAAAAATGGTTGCCAAACATCCTAAATATATAAAAGCCGCTAACTTCAATTGACAGTGTAGAGACACCAATTTTGTACAACATTCACAGCACAAGATTCCAGTGGATGACATTTTTAATTTCCAATTTTGCCCTTCCCAATCTTCTCTTTTTTTCATTTTCAATTCAAACCACGAGAAAGTACATCACCATACTGCCTCTGAACTTCACCTGCTCCCACACCTTGTAAATTTTCCTTGCACTTTACCTCTTTTTCTCTTCGTGTTTTCCCCATTCAGATTACAAGTTATGTAATCCAAACCCCCATTAACTTGTCCTAAGTTGAGAACCCTAGAAAGCCAAACCATTAATTTCATTTATGACCTCTGGAGGTCTATTATACCCGAATTTCTACCAAAATTTGGAAAAAAAGCAATTATGTACCAGTCTGAAAGCCCATAGACCATCCTTCATTGTCTTCTTTGTCTCGCTCTTTGGTGATTCTAATTATTTCCCTTGGTTCATCCAGCTTGCACACCGATTAATAGTAAAGTGGGGGCGCTATCGATAGTATTCGGGTTATCCGATGTTGGTAATGTATGTGGAAATTAATTTTTTTTCTCATTTGGCATTTCACTGTTGCTTATATTACCATCCAATTTAGATTGTTTAACTTTTGCAATCTGGATTTTGGTAAACGAACATCACTTTCATGAGTTGTATAGTGCCTACTTTGTTTGATTAGAGTATGTAATTTGGATTAAATTTTGACTTCTCTTCCGTTTATGTTTGATTCTTCTTCCTTATAGGTCATTCCATGAGTTGTATAATGAGTAAATTGTTATGTTTGTTCTCTCTGTCTCTGACCTTTATTCATTCCCCACAAGATAATTAGTAATAACTCAAAACTTTTTTTCTACAATTTATTCTCCCCAGGATGAGTATTTGTGATCTTTATTTTCCAATTTCTTATTATTTATATACTTGAGACTCTAATTTTTGAATTTCTACAATCTCTCAGAATCAATCCCCTTTTTTAACGTGCACGGAGAAATGGCCTTGCAAACAAAAATCATTGGTAAAGTTGTGTTCGGCTTTTTTAGTTCGTCATACTCCCCCTTTCATTTCATATGTTAGTTATATTGGTTATATTGGTATATTGATGTCATCTTTGGCTGCAAAGATTTGATTCATTCATGATGTGGATCTTGGAGTCAAAATCATTTATATTTATGCATTTAAACAAGCGGGTAAAATTTAGGCCTTGTTGCTTGTTCTTTATATATCCATGCCTTTTCTTTTTGGTGAATATAGGAACTTACCATTTGAAGATTTATTCGATCCTTTTTACATATTTCACATATTTAGTTCCTTGTTTTGTTGTGATTTAGGTCATATTCATTTTTTTCTGAATTTCTTTTACATATAATATTATTTATTTATTTATTTATTTATGACTATCTTGAATCCTTGCACTTAGTTTGCAGTCACATCAAACAAAAAATTTTCTACATAATATTCAAATCAAAATGCATATTTTCTTTTAATTATTTATTCCATAAAATTTACTCACTATGTCTTAAAAGACCAAGCATACATTTCTTTGTTGTTTATTGATTACACATCTAACTGTATATGCTATGGTGGAACTGTTGTATTTAGACTCCACCGTTATATAAATTTTTGTAAGTTTCAACAAATTCCATATTCTATGTTATTCTTACTTATTTTTTATTTCTCAACGTCTATTCTTTAAGCAAGAAACGTTTTGTCCAGCAATTATAGTTGAGGTGTATATAGTAAAAACTAAAAATCGTTAAACAGACTTTACTGGCACTAATTTGCTTTCTACGGTGACTTTAGGACTAACTGCTTCGATAACTATTGTATAAGTTTTATGCATATGATAACCTAAAACTTGCAAATACAGCGCCACACATTAAATCTTTCCTATTTTTGTTCTGATCCCGCTTGTAGAAAAGACAACACGTTTTTAAACATTCTATTACCCTTGCATTCACCAAGTGAACTTTCTCTTGCTTTTTGTGGTTGTAATTTGTTGTAGTCTGGTAAAACATTTAGAACTACCATTTTTCTTTTTTCTTTTTTTTTTTTTGGTTAGGAAATAAATTTAGAATTACTTGATGTAGCGTCATGGAAAAAAATAATAATAACCCATTTAGCATTAAAACTAAACCTATAAATTGTATACCTACTTGAATAGTGATATATATGAATTATTTTAAATATCCTTTAGCTTAAAAGTAGAGCCTCAAGAAATTTTAACTAACTCAAATTCAATTATTTGAATGTATTGCATACACAAGAATCTACGATGTCTTTATTACCAGCAACCTTGATACAGTTGATCTAACAAGTCCACAAAAATGGCCTCAGAAGTGTTTTAAACTTACAAAATTAAGTACTTTTGGTTATAGGTGCCTAATGTATAGTTGTTGTCATTATGTTCAGAACATGGCAAAGCATTTGAAAAGCACAACATTCCTCATTTTATAAAACTACATATCTGTTTATTCTGATATAATTTTGTGTGATTATTTTAAGAAAAACAAATCTGTACATTGTTGTACTTAGCAAACATACAATGCATGATTTTTTCTTTTCAGCTCATTTCAGCTCAATGTATTTTTAGTAAATGCCTGCATAATTACTTTTAACCACATATTACAAAGTGCGTTTGTTTTTTAAGAATTGGGTCTAGATGAAATAGAAGCATGACACACCTCTTTTTTTTTTTTTTAATAAAGTTTATGAGTAAAGAAAAACTTGTTGATTTTGTAGTTTTGTTGTTTTTATTTTATTTATCCTGAAAATAATTATAGATTTTTTCACTTATAATTATATATATATGTATCATCCCCGCCTTTTTTTTTTTTTGATAAGTTGTCGGGTGTATTTAAAGCACACAAGAATGATATCTGTAATAGCTATGAGAAGCATAGAATCGAATGATATCTGTAATAGCTATGAGAAGCATAGAATCTTTGTATTGCATACAAAAGACATGCCAGATGCAACTTTTATGTTTAATTGTCGTTACATTGTTCTAATTAAATTTTAGTCATTTGCATTAATTTTTTTTTCTCATGCATGTTCTGTGTAGATCCTACTACGTTATTGACATGTTGAGATCATTGTAAGGGTGGCATTGTAGTGGACAATTGGATCCTTGAAGAGTTCCTCATGACTTCCATTGATCATACTGAAGCGTCATGAAGTTGTATAATAACGATGTTATTCTTATTTTTGTAGCTTTGTATGCAAAAGCGCAAATGGTTGCACTAAAATGCACTTAGTAAGCTTTGTTGTTTTATAAATAATACAAATATAATTAGAGCCAACATACGTGCAGCGCACGTATCAATACACTAGTATTGATTATAAATGGTAAAGAGTCAAAATCAAACTAATTGGTCAAAATCGTCGCCAAAAGGACGCCGTTTGGGGTGACACTTTTTTCTTTTAATACACAAGTCCTACATATATATAAGCGGCTTATTTGAATTGCCACTATTCATATCCAATCATACAACAATTAAAGCACAGAGTACTACTAGGACGACAATTTTTTTAAATGCCGATTTTACCCTTCTTAATCTTCTCTTTTTTCACTTTTTTGCCACAGCCACCATTGCCGCACCCTCTCTGTCTGACACTTCACCTACTTCCCACAGGGCCACAACTCGTTTCTTGCTCAGGCACTCCACGTTTATGACAACGATTTCGAAGAGCAAACAGTCCGCCGATTTTCATTTCTGATTGTACATTTTTTTCTAATTTAAGTTTTCCGTCTTCTCTTTTGTTTTCAATTTCCATATTCACTCGAACTATCGCGTTTCGTACAGGCCACCATAGTGACTCTTTGGTAGTGCTTTTCCATTTTTTCCCCCTTTGTAGATCTAGGTTTATCAGTTCTTATGGTGTTCTATTTCGGCTAAGATAAACTTCCGAACCCAAAGCCCCTTTTTCCCTTGGATGTTTTCCGCCAACTCTAAGAAGCCAGAAAGAGACAACAAGATGTGTTCGTATACTGTTTTGGCCAGGGAGTTTTACTGTATGTCCACCTAACTGTGATAGAGACATTGAAGTTGTGGTACCAAATTACCCGGTTATTATTGTTTTTCATCACTTTGAAACTGGTTAGGATGTTGATAGTAGAAGTAGGTTTGTTTTACATCTAATTTGGTCTTTATCTACAGTTTTTATAAATGTTTTTTACCACTGACTTAATGATAGGAAGCCACATCACGTCTATCTTTTTGCAGTTAGTTGGGCTTCAGGTAAAGTATCAACATTCAAAATTATTGTGGATTCATGTGTAACTTTCGATTAATTTTTGCTTAATTTTGTTATTTATGAATGTTTTGTTACTTGGGCATTTAGCTTGTGTTCTTTTTTCTAGCGAGATAGTATAATTTTGTACATATTATCAATGATTCTGATGTCTTTAAATTATATGGTATAAGTAGATAAACTTACTAGCACATACCTTTCCAGCTTGATATTATCACTTTTTATCTAATTTTAAGTTGATCTTTCATGTATTCTATCTGTGTGTCATGAACATGAACTAAACATTGCTCCAATTTGTCTAGACTTGGAAAAGAGCTGTGTTTTCATTATAGTGGCTTATCTTGAATTTTCATTACAGTGGCTTATATTGAATATTTCACTTCTACGAGTAATAATGATCTTTAAAGTTTGAACTCATGAGTTAATTTTGATTATCATTAGCACAGGCTTATTGAGATAGAGTTAACTTTAATTATCATTAGCACAGGCTTATTGATAGTATCTATTGAAACAATGGTGAACTTAGTGGTGACACTTCAAGTCACCATTGGCCCAAAGGAACTTTAGTAGTCCAACTCTTCCTTTGGGCAAAGCATCTACTTATATATTCTTCTTGGCTCTTTTGTCTTATTTTTTTAATTTTCTACTAGCAAGTCAAGGCCTTTTTCCCCCTTTTTTTGGGGGAAAAGAAATGCTACTATATTATTTTTATACCAATTTTCTTGATTTTAATTTGTTGTTTTATTCCTCATACGCTATATACCGTTGTAATGGCTAATGAAAGTTGTGATTGTTTTAGTTGGTTAAGGGGCGTGTTGAGCAAAGATGGGGTATCTCAAAGGATTTTATTGGTGATGGTTAGTTTTTTACTTTAAGGTACACGCAGAGAGCTTTGAGCATTAAGGTATTTTTTATTTATCCAGAAACATGTCACATGTTAATCAAGTAGATCAATTAAGTGTGACTTAGATACTTCTAAGCTTTTGCAAATATTGATCATCAATGCTACAAAATAAATATTCAATATATAGCTAAATAAATAAAACAATTTATAATCATTTTGAAGTTTGATGCATATTCTTTCTCTGCAACTTTGTTTGGTTGCTGGTGACATTTAGATTTACTGAATTTTGGTAATTAAAATAGCATAGAAAACTTGAAGATGGTGGAGATTTAGATTCTTTACATTTTTTTAATCATTTCTTTTTTCATTCGGTCGCCAGCTATATCTTATATATAATCAATCATTTATGATGTATGCCATTTCTTACATTATAGTTTTGACAATGCTTGCAATGATTGGTATTAAAAGTTTTAGTTGAAATTAAGATTTTTAGGTGTTGTAGTTATTCTAATTTTGAAGAAGTGTCTAAATAGATGATTTTTGATGTATGGATGGGCAATGACCAAAGCCAAACAGAAACTAAGTGTATTCGGTTTTGAAATAATATAGTTTTGATTCTATCAATATTAAATTACCAGGAGTTATTTGTATCCCGTTAATTCGTTGTTTACATATTGATAGGATGCACTTTGAAGTGCAAATAAAGTGGTCTATTATATTGTTAATGGTGTAGAATGATTCCCATATATTATTCTTTTGTCAATTATGTAGTTGCTTGGATTTACTTGAATTTTTTGGAATAAGTGCAAGTACTTGTAATTGAGACCTAAATTAAGTCTGTTATTTATACATCATACATTATACTCTTTGTCAATTGTGGGCTTGCTTGGATTTCTTGGACTTTGGCATATGCAAATGCTTGGTATATAATTTATTTAGGATGAAGTGCAGATTTAAATTTGTTCTCAGTTAAATTTCTAGCCATATTTTGTTTTGATTTGCAAATGCCTGGTATATACTTAAGAACTTAGGCTGAAGTTCCGATTTCAATTTGTCATCACTGAATTTTTAACTTTGCAAATGCTTGGCCTATAGTTAGGATAAATTGTGGATTTAATTTTGTTGTTGGCAAATTTTCACAACTATGTTCTTTTTGTTTTGAAATGTGTGTGCAATAATGATCTTCCGCCATACACACACATGGCGGAAGATTATTAGGACAATTGTGTGGGCTCCACATATAGAAGGCTCACATGTGTAGAGTATGGAGTGAGATAATCCATCAAAAGTTGAATATGAAATGAGTGGTAGAGACAGATTGGGTGATCCTCCCGAACTAGATTTTCCTCAAATGCACAAGTCACAATTGGGATATGATCTTTGTTGCCACATGTGGATAAAATACTTAGCCCGTATTAGCATTCACATTCTCTTTTCAGGGAGGGAAAAAAGGGGGGAACTGGGTGAAACTTTGTAGTAGAGAATGATTTCAAATGAAAGGTTAGTTCACCTAAAATTTGCATTGAACTATATATGAAGCAATTGGATTTAGATATGGAGGAGAATTATTATTTTTCATGCTGGATTTATGAGGAATATACCTGTTAATATTGATAGAAATGGTAAAGGAGTAACCCCTTTACACTTGCCCACCTATGAAAAAGTGCTAAACTTGTTTATCTATTGTTAGACCCTGGAATTTGTGTGCTTTGATCAACGGCTTTGGCTAATTTTTGCCATCATGTCTTTTGCAATGTGTCTTTTGTTTGTGTAAGTGGATCTTGGGCTGGAAATTTATAATATATATAGCTTCCCAAGAAGCATATGGTAGCAAGACATGACTCATTTTATTGTACGGAAAATTGCTCGCTTTACTTGAGGGTGTTCATTACCTTTAATTAAGGAAATTATTAGCGTACCTTTCTATTTCTATCCTATTTTACCAAGACCAGTGGTTGTATTGAAAGTTAAAGAATTTGTGGCTCCTATAACTAATTATTGTTTAATTGTCAAATATAGAGAAATAAAATTCTACACCAGTTCAATGACATCTTATGTTTCTATTAGAGTATCCAATATTGCTTTGAGAAATCTTGAAATGATATGCTAAGCCTATCCAAATGAATTTTCTATTTATAGCCAACTTCACGTGCAACACACGTAGTTACACTAGTAGTGATTATAAATGGTAAAGAGTCAAAATCAAACTAATTGGTCAAAATCGTTGCCAAAAGCACGCCGTTTGGGGTGAAACTTTTTCCCCCTTTTTTTTAATTGGTTTGCCAGTCTCTTTCCTTTTCCGGCATATCTAATCTGATATCCATCGCAGACGATAGCCGGGAGCCAGATTTTTCCTCAGTACAAGCTGCCCAGGTTCTCTAATTATTCGCCCCACGCTGACTCTATCAAATGCCCTGGTTAATCTTCATTTTGTGTGCTTTTCTTTCCGAATCAGACCCATTTCTTGAACCACTTTGTAGGTTTTTCTTTCTTGATTATAAGTTTTATGATCGATTATTTTTGTGTATTGCTTTTAATTTTTCTTTCTTTTTTTCCCCCCAAAGGTTCTTATAAAATGAGGTTTAATTGATTTTGTCATACATACTTTAAAAATCAAAGTTCTTGTTTTTGTTATTTTATTTTTCACTGATGATTATCTCTGTGTACGTCTAGAAATTTATGAACTAACAAAATATATATTTAAAAGATGACATTTTTTTTTGGTCCTGGTACTTCCTTTTTTTTTTTTTGTGTGTGAGCAATCTCAAAAATATTATTAGTAAATTAACTTTAGATATCAAATATTTCACTAGAAAACACTAGTTAAAAATTACAACCAAAATTTGAAAAGTAAAATACAATTTTTTGGTTAACGTTGAAGAGTAATAATCTTCAATATAACTAAGAAGATAAATAAGACTTCTAATAAGGAGTTTTACCGCTCACATGACGAAAGTTTAAGAAGATAAATAAAGCTCCTGTCGTAGGACTGTTTTTGTTAGATTTTCATCACGTAAGCGATAAGGCTCCTTATCAGAAGCTCATCTATATTCTTAGTAAATTTCTTCGTAAACATTCTCCTTTCCTACTTATCTACGTATTTCCACTGAGGCTACACGTGTATGGAAGTCATCATCTAGTCTAGATGCTAAAGAAAAACCAGTAGTGGACAAAGGGCAAAAGAAAGTAATAAAATGACAATTGAAAAATCCCTCAACTCGTTTTCCGACGACTTGGTGCTATTTGTGTACTTTCTTTACTACCATGATTTTTAGCTCGGTCCATTTGAAACAGTTCATCTTCTTCTCCGATTTCAGCTGGGGGAGCCATAGATATGTGTTAATGCTCCTCTCAACATTGCTGTCAAATTGGATTCAGGAATACTAAAATTGCTCTCAAATTTTCTGATTGAATTAAGGAGAGCTGTGGAAGTAGCTCTGATGGCGCCCGACGCGAAACCCAATAAATATGATGCTAAGAAGTACAAGAAAACGAAGAACAAAATTAAGGCCAAAATCAAGAAGAAGAAAAGGTGCAAGAACGTGAACGCAGCAGCGCCCGTGGATAACAGAGCCATTGATTCTGAATGGTGGGATATTTTCTGGAATAAGAATTCCCCCGCTCCAGGTGATCCCTCTTCTTATTTGCTGCTTCATTTTTTTTCTTTTTGGGATTCATTTTGTGGCAAGTAGTAGAAATTTTGCAAATTGGAGTTGCGGGTTTGTGGTATGATTGTTTCCCTTTGCCATAAGTTCTTTTCAGTTGCATTTTTCATCAAGTTGTTCCAATTAGATTTATCTGTATCTGACTCTACATTCGCTTGATCTTTGTGTACAGTTAATGAATTCTTTCATTTACTATTTCCTTTAATACTCGGAAAGATTGCAAAATTAATTCTTAGTTTATTGCAGATTTGAGGGAATGGATAGATAAATGCAATTCAGACTGGGAAAGATTTCCCACCTAATTCTTCCAGAGACTCAAAATTCTTCTTTCTGTTTTTTACTCTCTGCCTTTTGCATTCTTTAACTTGTGTTATCTCTCGTTGTAGGTTTGTAGATTTGTAGTGGTTGATTTCTACATAAAAATGTCTTTTTAGCTTATTATTTTGTGCATTGCAGGTTCAATAGAAGTCTCCAATGAGGAAGAAGGATTCAAGTATTTCTTTCGGGTATCCAAGAAAACTTTTGAGTACGTCTGTTCACTTGTAAGGGAAGATCTTATTTCTAGACCGCCTTCGGGTCTCATCAATATTGAGGGAAGGCTCCTTAGTGTTGAGAAGCAAGTCGCCATCGCATTAAGAAGATTGGCTTCCGGTGAATCCCAAGTTTCCGTTGGGGCTTCCTTTGGAGTTGGTCAGTCAACTGTATCTCAAGTGACTTGGAGATTCATTGAGGCTATGGAAGAACGGGCAAG
>CAVNYN010232009.1:0-16090 GCA_963692815.1 Nyctanthes arbor-tristis
TAGAGAACGGATAGAGCGTCCTGAGAAGTCGCGTGGGGATGATATTTTGTCTGAAAAACTCAGAGACAGGTCACTAGAAAGGTATGGAAGAGAGCGCTCTGTTGAGAGAGTCCAAGAAAAAGGTACAGATAGGAACTTTGATAGGTTAGGCAAGGATGACAGAAATAAAGACGACAGAAGTAAACTCAGGCACGGTGAAGCCCCTGTGGAAAAATCACATGTAGTAGATAGATTCCATGGCCAAAGCTTGCCTCCACCTCCTCCTTTGCTTCCTCATATTGTTCCCCAGTCAGTCAATGCCAGACGGGATGATGATGCTGACAGGCGATTTGGAACTGCCAGGCATTCACAGAGACTTTCGCCAAGACACGATGAGAGAGAGCGTAGAAGGTCTGAAGAGAGTATTTTATTACAGGAGGATTCCAAACGTAGAAGAGAGGATGATTTTCGGGATAGGAAGCGAGATGAGCGGGAGACATTGTCAGTTAAGGTATCTCATTTTCCTCTTGTAACTGCTATTAACCTTATGTGTGTATGATTTCTTGCAAATGTTCATTTCTTTTTTTTTTTTTTTTTGGCTCTCTTCTTTTTTCTTTCCATTTTTCCTTATGTGAAAATCCATTTTCATTTACTTATTTTTGCTCCCAGTGTCCTTGCTTGAATGTGTACCAATTTAGAGAACTGTAAAGGTTATAATCCCGTCTGCATCTTCATACTTCCACCCAATACCTACTGTTGTCTGCTTCATATTGCCATCAATAAATGTAAAATTGCAACGGGTGCTGTGTTTAAAGATCTATTAGTTATCTGCCGTCATAATTTTTCTCAGTTATGAAAAGAAACTTGCACTCCTTCGGATAGTTGCTTGTCACTTAACAATTTGTGACTGGGTCATAGTTTATTTGTCAGCTCATGTTATGGTTTCCTCAGATTTTTCCCTGGTATGATAAACATGGTGTAATTTGGCTTTTATTTAAAAGGTTATTGTTGTGAGTGGTTAATGAAGAAAGATGCTTGTTTTGGCTGCAACTAAAGACAAACTTCTTTGCTATATATGCATCTATATGGTGGTGGTTGGTCATTAGTGATTGTTTTGGCGATTGTACTCAGATGAGGGCCAGCAATAATTTTAGCTAACCACGATAAAAGTGACAGTAAACTGAATCTGAAATTAGTTTGTTCCGCATGAATTTTTGATTTTAGTTTGAATGTTACCCATCAGTATTTTGGTCTGTGTTCTTCTATATTTGCAACTTATGCCGTTTGTATCCGGGGACTCGTGTCTGTAGGTGGAAGAGAAGGAGAAAACAAACATTCTTAAGGAGGAAATGGATTCAAATGCTTCTAAGAGGCGGAAATTAAAAAGGGAGCATCTACCATCAGAACCTGGTGAGTATTTACCAGCAGCAACACAACCTTCTCCCATTTCAATTAATTCGTTACAGTCATATGATGGAAGAGAGAGGGGAGATCGTAAGGGGGTTATAGTCCAACGTCCAGGTTATATTGAGGAGCCAGCTCTCAGGATTCATGCTAAAGAAGCGGCCACTAAGACAACCCGTCGTGATACTGATCCGTATCCTTATACATATGTTATAATATCTACATGTTAAATTTTATCATCTTCCGTATATGGAAGTTTTGCATCTCATTCTGTCCATGAGGATTTCAATGCATTTTGCTGCTATATCATGTGAAGCTTACCACGGTTGAGAGTCATCTGCGGTAACTTAACATCACCCATATATTTTCCAAATCTAAAGACAGGTTATGTTATGCAACTGGCAAGTATTAAAAATTTCAAATGCTTATATTGCTTTCTGCACATGTTATTTGCATTACTGGTACTAGTGCTCAGACGTGTGCTCTTCCGATCTACTATGAATTCCTTAACAAGCACTATAGGGTGTACGACAGAGAATGGGATGATGAGAAGAGGCAGAGAGCGGAACCAAAGAGGAGGCACCGCAAATAGAGGAAGCAGCACTAACTAAAATTTTGTCCAAGTTTCAAGCGAGCGTGCAATGAAATTTCTGCGCTCATTTAGCATTTCTTGGTGCGGTTAGAGCTCCGAATTTCTTGGTTCGAATTTATCTCTACATTCCAAGGTTTGATTGCTGACTTGCTTCATTGTATTTGAGGCATACCAATATCTTGAAGGAGGAAAAGGTTTTTAGTGAGCCCACCAAGAATTATTCATGCTCGAATGTTATGTACAAACTGTAAATTTTCACTGCCAGTTATGAATTACTTTGATGATGCTCTGTAAGCTTTTGTACAAGCAATATAATTTTAGGACACTTACAAGCACTTATTTTTTGGTGAACTTTTTATGAATCCAATATTTTCAAGAGAAATCAATCATTATTTGATTTTTAGCATTTTGCAGACTACTAATAGCCAATAGGACGTTGCTGGATAAATGAGGTTGAATAATTAATTTCTTTTCCAAATATGTCCTTAGTCTAACTAATAAATTTGTAATGCATTAATAATTATGTTGACTAAATAAAAAGTGATTCAATATTGAATTAGGGTATATTAGGGAAATAAGTGTAAATTTTGTATTTTCAATTACATTAATTCACATTTTTTAATTTACGCGAAAGATTAATATGCTCTTATTTTTATGAGACGGAGAGAGTACTTTACAGACACTAACGCATACAAAAGAATTAAATAATACTCCCTCTGTTCACAAACAAGTTTTAACGGGAAAGTTATAATGGTTAATATAGTTGATGAATTAAATTTTACTTATATATTTTCCTATGTATCTTAATATTTCATTAATTGTTCGAAAATAGTTGTTAAAATGACAAATATATTAATTAGGGCATATACATGAAAATGAAAAATTAAATATATGTTTAATATGTTAAATGGATTATCTTTTTTGGACGGATGAAAATAGTATACTAGACTAGTTTTATGAGGGGGAGGGAGTAAAACCTTGAAACGCAAATCTTTGAAGTAACTAATAGAAGTCTGAAATCCATATAACAGACACTTCGCACAGATAAGGCAAGCCCATTCGGTCTTGCCTTTACTCCATGAAAGTGATGGCCGCCAAATTGAATGTCATATATGTGATATGAAGTTACAAAAGCCCCTGATTTCAGATATGTATTGCAACTACTGCCATGGAATTGGAAAGTTGCTTACTCACTCATATGACAAGGGTGTTTTCCTTTGCAATATTAACCTTCCATCATTCCCCGCACCCCCCCCTTCTTTTTTTTTTTTTTTGTTAGGGTGAAATAAACTTATGTATTCATCAAATCAGATAGAAGTAATTAAATGATTCAAGCAAGTGATATAATGGTTATTTTTTTCACGTTTCAGGCAAGAAGTCCTGGATTCGAATCGCACCTGCCCTTCTCCAATTTTCCTCTCCCCTCCCCTATATCCCCAATGTATTAGAAAGATAGAAGTAAATCAATGGTAACTATTGACTGGGCAACTACGAAGTATCACAAACCCCCAAAGCAACAGCAACCTGTGGTTCAAACTCACCAGCAATAACTACTGACCGGGCGGCTATGAAGAAGCCATTATCATTCATCTCTAATAATTAACCCTAAGCCCGCCTTCTTCCAATCGCAAAATTAGAAAGTTTATAGAGAACCATTCCAAGAAGCTAGACACTCTGAAGATCAGTATCTGACGCTGTCCATACTTGCTTAGCAAAATCACGTAAAATAAGGCAGTGAAGGATCGATTCATTCTCAACGTGGCAAACCGGACAACGGGGATCTACATCAACCTTTCTTACTTCGTAACATATCGACAGAAGTGAGTACATTGGAGGTTGCTCTCCATACAAAACTTTTTATCTTAGCTGGAATCTGTAACGCCCCAAATTTAAATATGTTATCTTATATAAAGTTTTGTAATTTTATGGAGCACGTAGAAATTCTCGAACTGCTATAATTTCCTCCAAATCAAGTATCTCAGCCTTGGAATGCATTGCAATAAATCAAAATAAGAAACACTATGATCAGATTTAAACATTTCCTGGAAAAATTGAATTGCTGAAGCTTTGATGCCATGAGAATTTTCAATCCAACTCTCCTCATGATTAAGGATTCTCAAAGTTTTGCTCCTCGTCATATTCTTCTTGACAGAAGCATGAAAAATATCACTTATTACCACTTTATACTTTGAAAAGATTTCTTCATTAAGCAAAGCTTTATCTAAATTGGCATACATAGATAAGATAAGAGATCGAACATCTCTTTTCAACTGACTGACGCAACTGAATGCACGTCTCTTTCTCAACAGCAACTTGCTCAGCTTTCTTTACATTCTCAAATACATTCTCCTTAATTGTCTTACGTAGCATCACAGTGGATTTTACATATACTATAGATGTCTTTTCACACTTTTCCCGCCATTTGTAAAGACTTCACATTCTTCACATGCTGTTTTCTAAGGAATCAGATGGGGGCTCCGTGTATAAAACCCGACCGCCAGTAGAAAATCAACATGCGACATGATTGTTTTCTATTAACTATCAAGCTCTATGCACAGTAAATTCACAGGACTCGACATTTTTCATGATGGAAATTAAAAATCAGTACATGCAGTGCCCATTATTGTCTCAAAAATATGCCAAAACGAGTGGAGTGATTCTCAAAACAAAGGATAAAGCCGAGCAAGATGCTAGAAGGGAAAAATGCAGAACAAATGCTCAAAAATGGCGATCAACGAAAGAGAACTTCCCAACAGATGCTCGTAGCAGGTGTTAGGTTGGCCATCTGGAAGAATTTCCCAAGATCTTACAATAGCAAAATGTACCAAGGGAGCCAAGAAATCTGCACCAAAACAAAAGCAGAAATAAGTACAGAGAACAAAGGTCGGTAGCGCAACTTGTAGCCGAACACCAAAAAGCAAGAAAATTGGAGATATAAATAAAAACAAATAAAAAAAAGTCTTAGGAAAACAACTGAAAGCAAGCATTACAAATCAATAGCGTCCCACCTTTCATCAACCCATCAAGCTTCTTAAAATTATTTGAGTTGGTTGTGAGTTGGAAGATAAAACCGATACATTCATTTCTTTGCAGCAGACACAAGTGGAGATATATCCTTGAGAAAGGGGTAAGGAAAAGTGCAAATGCACCTGCTATGTATGTTGGAAGAGGAAGAAATGAGAGTTTCAAAACCTAGACGTATTAGAAATGTCCTACTGCAAACGAGAGATAGCATCTCCAAGAGACTCTATTTATAAAGAGCATCTTTGAATTTAAAGAGTAAAACTTCTTGCACATTTCAACTAACCATATTTTTAGGTTTTCATTTTACTATTTTTCAAGAGAAAATTATTGTTGTGTCTTAGTTCAACTTTTAATTGATATTAACATTATCAAATATTAATTACTAATAAAACCGACGGAAATTTGTATAATCCAAAAATGAGAATGTTGGAAGCTGTGCTCATCAATTTAGGGAGAGCGGGTTTGGATCTCAAAACTTGGAGAGGAAAACCCACTATATAAATTAAGATGTTAAGTTAGACAACCGTTGGAGTAGGTGTTGTTTGATTCTCATTATCCCTCCGAAATTCTGCAATAATTATACTTCCACCATCCCAAGTATATAGTCCACTTTGCTTTTTTACAAGAATTAAGAAAAGTTATTGGAAAAGCAAATTCAAAATGAAACTAATAGTAATTACTAAACATATTGAATAAGGTTATTTTGGTAGAAGGGCAAAAAGTTAATTCCTTAAATTAGAAATAGGACTATACATTTGGGACGGAGGGAGTAATTTCTACCTACCCCTTGACTTCACAACTACTCAATTACATCCACACATTTCAAACCTCTTTAAACATCCACCACTAATTCTACAACTATCCTTGTTATAGTTTCATCATAATTTTCCTCAATAATGAGATTCAGAAACCCACTAAATTTTTAAGACTTCACTCTTAAAATTGGAGAGGATATTGAGTTTAAAGAGACTATGGGAGATGCTATGATAAGGCAGTTGCCAATCATTGTGAATCAATTTAATTCCAAACAGACATAAACTGGAGGCACAAATCAAATATACATGAGAACCAAACATAACGATGCCTGAAATACACCACCATCTTTTTGGTTTGGCATGCAATATATAGCCAGAACTTAAAAAGGTTTTGTATTATGTTCTTGAGACATGGATCTTTTTTACCAGTGGCAAACAGTGAGGATGCTGAGTTATGTCAGAAAAACGATTGACAAGATTTTCACACTTTGGTATGCTACTGGTACGTCAGTTTAACATAGTGGATGATGATTGAATCAAAGAAAGTTTAGCTCAGAAAACTATAAAGGTTCTTTCTAGTTTTATCATCCCCATGGCCACCGGAATATCTGAAGTCCCTGTAACACCATACCATTAGTTCCAACAAGAATTAAATTTGTATTTTCCATGCTTTTCGCTTTTGCAAATTTCTACTAAATTTTTTCAGGATGTGAAACTATGTACTCAGTTTCTATGTATAAATATGACGAATTATCTCTGCAAGCTCGGTCGTATTTCAGAGGGTTAGTGGTTCCTAGAAATAAGAATATTATAATGGAAGATCAAGGTTTCCCCATTGACCATTGACCTATGTTTTATCATGTTTATTTAACCATTCTGCTTTCTTACAGAAAATTCAAGTGTACAACAGCACAAGCAATCTGCGCAAAAGCTTAAGTTGGCAGTTAAGATTTGGGACAACTATTTATTTATTTCTTTATTTTAACCCAGTACCCATCTTGCGTGCTCAATAATTGAAAGGATGAACAGCACGTGTTTCAGTAATGCTGGAAGGAAAGAAGGCAGTTTGACCATCAAAACGGATGACGTAGAATGTGTTTGGCATGTATTATAATACATTTTGAAATTTGAATTGTTGGGACACGTGGCAAATTCTACAATTGACACCTCACACACCATCACATCAAATAACAACTTTTCAATTTTCAACAAAATTTAACCAATCAAATTAAGCCACATATCCCAAAAAATCAAATTTCAAAATATATTATAAACCAATCCAATTATAAACGATACCAAACGGACCCATAAGTTTAATTATTGGGTGTTGAATAATCAAGCTGCTAGTCTGTGTGACCATTAGACTGCAAATAGCATTCTTACGTTTTGGCTACGAAATAGATGTTTGACCTGCGGAGACTTCAATGGAGAACATATTTTTCCTGGAGCATTTTACAGCAGATTCTGGAAATGAGTAAGTGGGAAAAATAGAAATCCAGCAGTGGGCAAATAGCTTTTGGACGTGAAGACAAGTGAATACTACACCAGCTGAGGAGAAATGAAATTGGGTGAAGGCGTACTTGGAAAAGAAAAGGAAAAATATGAGAGTTAAGGCAAGACACGAAATGGGAGGTAGAGGAAATTACCATTGTCAATAAACGATGTTTCAGGCTGCCGCTATGCAGAGAAGCAACTGAGTGATGGTCAAGCTTCTGATCAAATTTGACTCAAAACATTGTATGATTTAAGTTGGGTTGTAGGCATGGACGATGGATGAAAAGAAATTTGTTAACTGAGTTAAGTCTAATTAATTAAATTCTTGTGCTTTTTCAGTTTTTCTAATCAGTTATTAATTTGAAAAGTATTTCTCCGAAGTTGATGAAATAACTAGAGAATTAGAAAACAGTTTGCAAAGAGTGCTGAGGGCTCTAAACGATGAAGGGCAGAAATAAAGAGAATCCAAGAAGAGGAAAGAGGAAGAGGAAGAGGAAGAGGAAGAGGAAGAAGAGAAAGAAATTGCGGGGAAATTCATGTAATTATACTCACTATCAAAGTGTATGTTAAACTCCTAAACCTCCTTTCATAAGGTTTATGATGCCCTAAATTAGTTAACAAAAAACTAGGCTTTACCTTGTGCAAATTAAAATAAAAAAGGGAAATAAACCAAAAAATTACAATAAATCATTTCATATTCAACATATGTAGACTTTTGAAACTGCACCACTAACTCCCCAACTTTTTGCCAATTAAACATGATCCTGGTAAATGGAGGAGTGTATTAGCTCTTACCGGATATCTAGATAAAAATAGTCTCACCAATTTCTATTTAATTTGACATGGTTAATATGATATCAAAATGGATGGGATATACCCAAGTTTTAGCAGCCTTGTGAAGTCGTGAAAATTTGACATTTGGCATTTTTAACTTTGTTTGAGAAGTACAGATCTCAACAAATGTTAATAATGTGTCATTTATAATATATTCCTCTTCATCAAGTTCCATCGAATACAAAAATTTCCAATTCACTGTACCAATTCGAAATCCAAGAGATGAATTCATAGTCATACAATTTAAAAAAACATTTTAACCTTGAAACGAAGGCAGAGTGAGCACAATATATTTAGGTTAGTAATGCAAATCCTTCTCATTCCTACTCCAAGTCCAACCCATTCCCACATCTCAATCCGCAAGAAAATCACATAATCAGAACTTTCACATGCAAACAAATAATATTGATTTGAACCTATCTATTTGTCTCCTAACTTCTGTTATTAGGATCATATATCCTTGAAAATGACAGCTTCTTTGGCCCTTTGAAGTCGTGTTCCGATTACGTAGGATTCATTTCCATTGTTTTTCCTCATTTAGTACCACCTACACTTGTTGACATGCATTATCATTTCTTATTTGTTTTCCATTTCGTGGGGCATTTTTCCAGATATCCTTATTCCCACAACATTTAGCTGATTAATATATAGCCTCCTGTTAGCTAACTATTTCAAATTTGAAATAGAAAAAGGTTTTTTGGAAATGCGTGGTGTAGATTTGTACAATACAAAAGGGTTAAACGAGATATGTGGATGTGATTAGTTTGACCAAAAATCTCTATTCAAAATTTATATTGCCCCGAGCCTTTTACTACTTTCATGTGACTCCGGTACGGTTTTCAAACAACCGCTATTTAAAGTTCGTATTTCCTGAAGCCTTTTACAACTCTATCTCTTAAGAACAATCCCTCTATTCTTTCAAAATGGCTTATTTAATTCCACCTATGGTTTCGGTGATAACATGTTGAAATTATAAAGACTGTCACCAACATGAAGCAAAACATATGCACCATATGGACTGAAAATGTTAGAATTAAATCCTACGCATTATCACTTTACTTTCAAGGAGGAAATCATATCTTTTATTCCCTTATTCTTCCTCCCTTTAGAAGATAAGGAGCAAACTACACCTAGACTAACAAAGCAAGATAAAATAAAATAGCAGCTCTTGACCGTCATTCATAAATCAATTATTGACAAATTGAAATTAACAAATCTTGAGCAACAATAAAACACTTCAAAGGGAAAAAAGGCAAAAAAGAAAGGACAAAGTCTTCTGTTAAAACCCAATAAATAAGAAGAGCAATTATAAGACCAATATACATTCGCTTTCAAATATGAATTTGCCCAAAGAAATCACATCCACACATTTCCTGGACCCCGAAAATTCTCTTTTTGTTTCCCCCTTCTAGTACTACTTTTTTTTTTTTTTTTTTTTTTTAAACTGTCAAATATAAAAAATTTCTATGATTTCTACGACTTGAATTGTGGCACATTTACAATGGTCTTTTGAGTTATCTAACTCTAGAATCTAGTTTTATATCAACCAAATACGCGTGGAATAAGTTATGACATTTTTAGTAAACTGTTTGAGTCAGTACCCCAGAATGTAGTCTCATCACGTTAGAAAAGCATTTTGATCAAAAAAAAATGGTCATTGAGGTTAGAACTTTCACTATGTCACTATGTTGAGCATACAAAGGCTATCTAATCAGTTTCGAAATTTCATGCCATTCAATGGTCATTTGCTATGTTAAAAATATATTAGTCGAATTTCAAATTGCTATGGAGGAAGGGCACCAACTGTCTGCCACTGAAACATATTGTAGCTTAGCGGCAGATGCAACTTGAAGTCCAAATTATAGGAGTGAAGAGGGAGAGGTGATTCACAAGATTGTCAAACTAAGGGAGCAGTTTTCTTTACCCCAATGTAGTATGATTAAAAGTGCTAACTAGCTCATTGTCTGGCAAATTTTGGTTTTGACGAGTACTCTTCTAACATTTGGAGGTTACATCCTCCAGATTTTATTACGCCTTATTATTATTATTATTATTGGAATTATACGAAATGAAAAGCTTATATTTCCTTTCTAGAAAAAAAAATATTTTTTTCTCAATGATCTGGACCCCCCAAGTTCAAAAGTCTATCTACGCCACTGCATCCACATGTCTTGTGGAAACACGTCAACTACAAAAATTTTCACCATTCAACTCCACTCATTCTCTCTCTTATTTTAAGAAGAAAAAAGTGTCAATGCTAACAAGGGCTATATATATAATGGAACGTAGCACAAATTTCTGGGAACAGGATGGATAATGTTCATGTAGCAACAAATATGTTGTTTGTTCATCATTGATTTGTAAGAACTTGATATGTCACTAAATACATAGGTCAAAGTATTCTAGATCATTATCAGAAGGTATCAGAAAACACTAAAAAAGAAAATGAAAAAAAAGGATAACATATATTGTGTGGATAGATCTTACTCGCAATTTCTATTCTGAACCTTTATCTTTTTCCCCATCTGCAACAGCATCAGTCACCAGGGCGGCTGGTCTCTGATCTATGACCTCATCTATAATCCCAAACTCCTTTGACTCTTCAGGTGTCATGAAATAATCACGATCCATATTCTTCTTAATTACTTCAATAGGTTGTCCTGTGTGCTTTGAGTATAGTGCATTCAATGAGTCCCAAATCCGAACAATCTGCTTGGTGTGAATTGTCATGTCCTTAGCTTGCCCACTGTACCCACCAGAAGGTTGATGAATCATAATCGTAGCATTTGGGAGAGACCGCCTCTCACCCTTTGCACCAGCAGCTAAGAGAAGAGAAGCCATCGATGCAGCTTGGCCGAGGCATGTAGTGTTGATTGGAGATCGAATATATTGCATTGTATCGTAGATAGCAAGACCTACGTGGAAAATAAATCAATATCTAAAAAGGATAATTGCATTCAAGAGTACGTGATGTTGGCAAATCTTCCACATTGTATGTATGATATGTGAAAATTAACCAGCATTGTTGAGTACGTGAGCACACAAAATCACTTCAATACATTCCTCATGATTTTCTTTTAAAGTACAGAAGAAAAAAGAAAGAGGGGCTCAATAACTCAGGTCATCAAGGAAACTTGGAAGTGATAACAGAAACATTATGTTTACATGAAATTTGCATGGGAATTTCTCTTTGCTAATTTTCTCCATGTTCAGTTAAAAGAAATTATTCCAATTTTACTCTTGATCACCACAGGACATAACATATCCCCATGAGAGGGTGAAAATATGAACCCTCAGTTATAAGCAAAGTATGGGAGGGAATGCAGTAAATAGTTATTAGCCCAAATAGCAGTATATCAATCTACTTGTATCCACACAGTTCTCAAAGGCCTGTGAGTTTATAATCACTTCAATTACTCTCTTTCTACAATTGAGTTTGTTTTCAACAGTGAGTCTAAGAAGAGGTAGGTCGCTAAAACCCTGCTCACACTAGTTTAAAAGCAGTTCGGGCACCTTCTCCTTACGAATTTAAATTGGGCTCTGCCTTAGAAGCAATAACAGGTAGGCTTCAATATCTGGAAGAAACATTTATGCCTGAAATCCAAGAAAGGGTACCTGCAGTAACGGCGCCACCGGGGGAGTTGAGATACATGTGGATGGGTTTCGACGGATTCTCGGATTCAAGGAAGAGGAGCTGGGCTACGACAACGTGGGAGGTATCATCACTGATAGGCCCATTGATGCAAATGATCCTCTCCTTCAACAGCCGAGAGAAGATGTCGTACGCGCGCTCACCGCGGGAAGAGTGCTCAATCACCATTGGAATGAGACCATAACTTCTAATTGGAGTCAGTGATTTGCAGCTGGTGCTGCTATTGATTCCACATCTCATCCTGTGAGACAAAATGCTCCTCCAAATCGTCATTTCGCAAATTATCCAATTAGGGTTCTAGAGTTTCACTAACACTGCCAGGTAAATTGGAAGGAATTTTTTGGGACCAAACCGTAGCTAAGCTCGAGAAGTAATATTTTTTTTTTTAACAAACCATTATATTCACCAACTGCTTCTTTTCTTTTCTTTTTTTTTTTTTTTTTACGGTAATTACTACTATTCATTCATTGATATCTCGGCTAATCACCGAGCTAAAGTGTCGTGGAATACAATGAGTCTATGAACCACGAAATAAAGAAGACAAAGCACATGAGGCGACCTTGTGGGCAACTATATTCCCATCTCAGGAGATATAGGTGCACGAACTACAGTCAAGTTTTGATAAAAGTTGTTGGATTTCACTAAGGAGCGGTCCATTAGGAAGAAACTCAATCTTCCCCCGTAAACTATTAATTAGCCCTATTGATTCCACATCTCATCCTGTGAGACAAAATGCTCCTCCAAATCGTCATTTCGAAAATTATCCAATTAGGGTTCTAGAGTTTCACTAACACTGACGGTTGGGAGGTAAATTGGAAGGAATTTTTTGGGACAAAACCGTAGCTAAGCTCGAGAAGTAAATTTTTTTTTTCTTTTTACAAACCATTGTATTCACCAACTACTTCTTTTCTTTTCTTTTCTTTTCTTTTTTTTTACGGTAATTACTACTATTCATTCATTGATATCTCGGCTAATCACCGAGCTAAAGTGTCGTGGAATACAATGAGTCTATGAACCACGAAATAAAGAAGACAAAGCACATGAGGCGACCTTGTGGGCAACTATATTCCCATCTCGGGATATATGGGTGCAAGAACCACAGTCAAGTTTTGATAAAAGTTGCTGGATTTCACTAAGGAGCGGTCCATTAGGAAGAAACTCAATCTTCCCCCGTAAACTATTAATTAGCCGGGATTCAACACAAATGTGCCGCCATCCAATTTCTTTTGCAAACTTTAAGCCCATCCCTTCCGCGTCCTCTACTTGCGGAGTTCCCGAGAAAAGGTGACCATAAACTCCCAACACAACCCCAAGATTATCTCTCACCACTGCTCCCACTGCATAGATTTTCTGTTCCTCACTAATAGCAGCGTCTGTATTCAGTTTAAGGTAGCCAACAGGGGGAGGGCGCCATCTATTCCTGTGAAAATCTGCTTTGCAAGCTGGCTTTATCTGTGAATTAGTGGGAATGGGAGGAGGAGTCATTATAAAAGCCGACTTTGCCACAACACGCGGCTCAAGGACTAATCCTTCATGGAATATCTTATTTCGAGCCAACCAGATGTTTCGAGTCAGATTCAGAATTAATCCTAGAAGTTCCTTATCAACTTTGGATATGATAGCAAATATGACATAGCGAAGGTCCAACCATCGACGATATTGTCCAACAAACCACCAGCATCCAGCATGTTGCCATACTTTTTTAGAGAATTTGCACTCAAACATGAGATGATTCATATGCTCGAGTTTTCCACAATACAGACAGGCTCCATTTACTTTAATTCCTCTACGAAGCAGATTATGTCCAAGTAGTAAGCAGTCATAATAGGTTTTCCACCAAAACAATTTAACCTTCGGCTGAACCTGGAGCTTCCAAATTTTATTCCACCACCTTGGGATACTACTGCTACTACCTGAGGTTGGCTCAGCTGAGTTGGAAAGTAGACATCTATACCTACTCTTGACCTTGTACTTACCACTTTGATCGAAATGCGAAATGATTTTATTTGAGTGATGTCCTCTTCCCGTGGTGGTAGCAAGAATAATGTCACGATCAGGTGGCAGAAATTCCTCCATGATACGGGTTGCATTCCATACCCATGTATCGGTGAGCAGATCTGAGACTCGGGATATATGCTGCTTCAGTGTTGTAATAGGCTTGAAGGAGGGCGCCTTGGGTAGCCATGGATCCTCGAACATTTTAATTTGATGATAATCTCCTACTCTCCAACGAAGAGCCAAATTTAAAGCTTTGTGTCTCCATAAAATACTCCTCCAAACAAATGAATCTCCTTGCTTAGCACAGACGTCCAAGAAATGACAATTAGCAAAATACTTGCCTTTCAAAAGTCTTCCAACTAGGGATTGAGGCTCATGGAGTGTCTTCCACGCGCTTTTTGCCAGCAAAGGTTCGTTAAATGCTGTCAGTGCTCAAAATCCCAAACCCCCTTCACTTTTAGGAGTACACAACCTGTGCCATTTTAGCCAATGAAGCTTCCTCTTGTTTATATCACCCCCACCAGAATCTCCCTATGGCCGACTGAATCATTGTAAGGACCCCTTCTGGAATCCTAAATAAACTCATCAAATAAGTTGAGATCGCTTGAAGGATGGATTTTATAAGTATCTCCCATCCCCCAATCGATAGCATATCTCGTTTACAACCACTAACTTTCCTCAGTATATGGTCTCGTAGAATGGCAAATTCTTTTTTTTTGCTTCTACCAAGGGCCAACGGGAATCCAAGATAAGCTTTGCACTTGTTCTGCATCGTAATTCTCATGGCATAAGCAATTCTTTGCCTCTTTGCTACTACGATATTGGGGCTGGAGATGATTGAAGATTTCTCTAAGTTGACCTTTTGACCTGAGCCGGCCTCATACATACTCAAAATATGCATAAGATGGTGAATATCAGAATCGCTTGCCCTCAGAAAAAGCAAGCAGTCATCAGCAAATAGTAAATGATTAATTTTGGTACATTGCCTCCCGCACTGAATGCCAAGTATTTCTCCGCTGTTCTGTGCACAATGAAGCAGGCCTGAGAGAGCCTCACCAACTAAGAGGAAAAGGTAGGGAGATAGTGGACACCCTTGCCTTAAGCCCCTGGAGAGTATGATTCATCCGCAAGTTTGACCATTAATCACAAACGAGAATCTGGCAGATGAAATACAATTCATAATCAAGTGCTGCCAATGAGAAGAAAACCCCATCTTCTCCATAACTTTAATAACAAAACTCCATCCCGCACGGTCATATGCTTTGCTTATATCAAGTTTTAGTGCAAGAAAACCTCGCTTTCCATTGTTCTTCTTTTTTAGTGTGTGCAGACTCCAAAAGCAATCAATGCATTATCAGTAATTTGTCAGCCTGCGACAAAAGCACTCTGGTTTTCACCAATGAGAGTTGTAAGAACTCTCTTGAATCGGTTAGCAATGGTTTTAGATATAATTTTATAAATCACATTGCACAACGAAATTGGGCGAAAGTCAGCAACCCTAATAGACTTGTGTTTTTTAGGAATGAGTACAATATTAGTAGAATTAAGACTTACAAGGGAAGCTCCGTTGTTCAGACTCTAAAGACAAATATTGGTGATATCCTCCCCGATGAGATCCCAATGAGTCTGGTAGAAGATCGTGTCACGCCCCCACTAACTTTACAATATTTCCGAATATCTTAGGGAAATTTACAAATTCGGTAGCGGAAGATTTTATTCAAATAACGGGGACGGGACATGCGAAACAATCCAATTTATCTTATCTTACTGAGTTTAATAGATAAATATAATTTCATAAGTTAACAAATCGTCAATCTTTTAAAGAAACATTACAACTAGGTTTTTCAAGAAAATATATAAACACAAGAAGTTGTATTAATAAACATATTTCATTGATTACCAAGGTGTGCCCAAATCATTAGAAAACTTTTATAATGAAAAGTAATATTCAAATAAATATAAAGATTATATCTCTCTACTGTCTTATATGTTATAAGATGTAAAACATATATATTATAGAGGTGTGCGTAAAAGCAATAAATTCGTGATAATTTCAAGAACAGGTTTACACCACATGCACAACTCTACTCCCATTTGCGAGCACGATACAACATCCAACTTACCCTGCTTTCAATTGTTATAACTCCAATATCTACAAAAATTGTAATAAGTGGGGAGTGAGTACAACGTATTCAGTGAATAACACAATCCTTTGATTCACCTTTCATTTATAAAACTCATTTCCAAGCAAATCATTGCATGTACAAAGCTTTTCAATGCACAAAAGGGCCCTATCGCTAGTTAAACTACTACCCGTGGTGCGCGCCAGATTCAATTCAATTAAGTGGATCCACAATG
>CAVNYN010232010.1:0-11334 GCA_963692815.1 Nyctanthes arbor-tristis
GGCACGGTTGGTTTAACTTGAACTATTGTCTTCTATATTATGTTGCATTGCTTGATCTAAAGGCCTAAATTATTCCATATTGACTGGGTATCACAAAATCTATGGAGATTTTTTAATAGACAGGGTAGCTTTAACTTTTTATTCAAAATCTTCAATTACTTTGACATGTGTTTGGCTTAAGAAGAATGAAGAAGTTTTGATTATTAAAATTTTTATTTGGGATTTTTCAGGGAGCCTTCCTTCTTTTAGGCTATTTATATGGAGGCCAAGGTTTGTCGTCTTTTCTACTTTTGATGCATAAGTTGTATTTTTAATATGTTCAGTGACTAAGCTCATTTTTCTCTAATTTGCTTCCATAACCATCTTCTCCTTGGGTTGTTCTCCACTTGAATTCAATTAATATATAAGTTCTACCACCTTATCTAGGAAACTCTGAAGAAACTAACATTTAGGAAACTCTGAAGAAACTAACATTTGATGGCAGCAGTTCTGGTTAACGGCTCTAAGTTTCAGTGGCAGAAAGAACTGTTTCAGAATGAATTAGAACTATTTCAGTCAGTGGTTAAAGTTTGAAGTTGATTTTCATTAGAGGATATGGAAAAGGAACAAGTTTCATTTATGTGTCATCATATTGAGTATGTCTGGTGGAAGATTAATAGATGGTTAAATCGAAACATTTTCAAATTGAAAGATGGTTTGTAAATTAAATTTAGTCATTTTGGTTAGTTAATCAGCAAAAGGACAGGTAGTCAAAGAACCTGGGAAAAAAATTATGATTGCTATTACGAAAGAACTGAACATCATCTATCAAATCCAGAAATATTAATACTACCTTGTCCTGAGTTGGTTCCAATCAAGTTGTACTCCAGGATTGGAGCTTTTGTACTAGAAGTTTGACGTGGTTCTTGCTGTTTTAGTCCTCATAAGGGGAATATAGTAGCCCACCATCTAGCTTTATAAGGTACCTTGTTCTGAGCTGATTCCAACTGGATCAATTGTATTCCGCACTCTACTGTACTCTTTATGATGGCTATCCGTTTTCTTTTGGTTCTATCTGTGCACATGAGTAATTACAATTTACAATTTCTATTAACAATTTTTCCAGAGTTTTATGTAACTAAAACTTTGATTCTGTTACTCGCTTTTTTTTCTTTTTTCTTTTTTTTTTTATTTTATTTTATGTTATCTTCACTGTCCTATACTAATTTACATATAGTCAACTAGAAGAATTGATTATTTTCATATCCTTGGACAAACGTTTTGATAAAAATAAATAAATAAAATTTTATGTATTTTTTCAGAAGTTATCCTTTCCAACTACCATTTGCTTGTTGATTGCTGTAATTGTTGCCATTTTTTTTTTTTAATTCTTACTATATCATTCCATTATCATCTATGACCAACTAGAAAATTTTTATTATAATTTATATTTTTTGACAATTCTTTGAGTAAACTAAGTAATATATATAATAGCACGCTCACAAGCAACACACAAAAAAAAAAAAAAATCCTAGCTCTGCTGTAATACTTTTCCTGAAATAAGTAAACAATTCAATTTGGAGAGGAAGTGGGTGTGTAAGAGATGGTATGGGAGACGGAACAACTAGAGTAGGGATAGGGGTGCATTGTAATGGTTAAGGTTAGGCGGGAATGTGGAGGAAATATTAACTACAGAAAAATATTTTGTAATGAGGCACCGTAGACTTTTTACGTGTAAATGGGCATCTTGACCGAGAATTAAATAAAAATGTACGCAGATGTCGTATTTTGCACTTTGATGGCAGATATGGGCTTTTTTTTTAAAAAAAAAAAAAAAAGCTTTATATTTTGCTTAAGTTATTAACTTGGATGCAGAAATGCATCTAGCATTCCAGTCATGTAATAGCACATTGAAATAGAATGTTTTCATTCTAAAGCAACGGATTTCATGTTTGCTTTTGCTAAAACTGGTATGATGTATTTGTTTTGTAGGTAGTCATGGTCTAAACAAGGGAGTTGTTGGTCGGATTGAAGGTAATTTTGATTTATGATTGATTCCTTTTGATACACACACACACACACACAGAGTGACCTTATTCTGGGTGGCCTTATCATAGTAGAATGCAGCTATAACTTGAAAATAGTTATTGTAATGAGTCTGAATTATGTCCACTCTGTCAGTTGTTGATCCATGGTACATACACCCTAAATTTGCTATTTGGAGGGGAAAAGAATATGAAAAGTTGTGGAATCATGCGGAAGATACTATTTCATCTTAGATATTTCACATCTGCAAATAATTGGCACGGGCAAATAGAACTTTGCTAAACTGAAATTTTCCAAGTCAAACCCGACTTTTGCTCTTAGTTATGGGACATGTTTGTAAAATCATGTTGACGGAAATTTTTTAGTTTGGCTTCTTAATATGTATCTCATAATCTGATTAGAGATGTTGATGGAGCTCTAAGATTGGCAATCACAAAATTGATATTATTTTGAAAGGCAGATTCTGCCAGGAGGAAATGTACCATGTAACTAAGCGTTTATTCTTTTTCACTTAATCATCATTTATTCTCTGTTGTGTTCAGTGAATAGATTTTGTTGGCTTCCTCTGGGAATATATTGCAAGAATTACTCTCTTTAGTTTCTCAATTATGATATCTTAGGCTTATGACTTGATTTGGGTTGAATGCACACGATAGTAAAGAATAAATTAGTAGGTGAGAGACTGACATCAATAATAGAAATTTTTTGGTAGTCTCTAGTCATTTTTGTCATGAAATGTGTTGGTTGTCGTTATCATGCCAAACCTGAGGTCTGCTGTTCTGCTTGGTCCCCACCAATTCTAGTATCCAAAAAGGGAAAAAGATAAAGTGTTTGTATTTTTCTTGCTGAACTTCTCCACGTTGATGGCTCAGAGCCTACCTAACTATTGTACAATTTACTAAAGAAGAATTCTTTAATGCTGAGCACAGTTTACTTGCTAGTCTAACTTGTACGTTCAACATTTCATTGATCTGTGGTTTTCAATGAAAATAATATGGGGTGGTGACACTACTAGCAAAACTAGTGTCAACAGAAAGAATAAGTGTCAACAGAAAGAATAGGATCCTTTATGGTGGTCTAAACATACAGGGCATGGGCATCAGTCACTGCAAGCAGCATTAAACAAAGCAGTTAATCAGCAAGGATATTGATTAGTAGGTTTGAAGTGAAATGCCTCAAGCTTGCTTCTCGTATTGGGAAAGCTGTACACCCTTTGTCATGTCTCCTTACCTCAATCTAATGAAAGTAGGCATTTGTTAGCTATCAATACAACTGAGTTTGAACAACTAGGAGATACCCATAATAAAGACAAATGAAAATGTCTGTTATGGCAATGGTAATGAAAGCATTGCAAGCTATGTTGATGCCTATCATTTCCACATTTTTAATTAGTATACTATGGACAAGTTGATGACGTCACTGATGGACATTTTTCCATTTAGTTAAACATTGACTTTTCTTGCATATACAGGTGACTTTTCATGCACTTTAGAGGTTCAACGTGCTATTCCAATTTTAAGGAAAACATATGGTGACAGCATGCATAAAGTGCTGCATGTTGGTCCGGACACTTGTTCTGTGGTTTCCCAACTCTTAAAAGAGGAGGACACTGAAGCTTGGGGCGTGGAACCATATGATATAGAGGATGCTGATCATAGATGCAAGCGTTTGGTGCACAAAGGCGTTGTTCGTGTGGTTGATATCAAGTTTCCTCTTCCCTACAGGGCGAAATCATTTTCGCTTGTGATTGCCTCAGATTCTTTGGATTACTTGTCTCCGAGATATCTCAACAAGACCCTTCCAGAGTTGGCAAGGGTATCAGCTGATGGACTAGTCATCTTCACAGGTAAGAAAAGTCAACATTTTGCAGAATGTTACTCATTTGTGAAGTCTCTTATATCTTTGGAAATTTATTAATTTATATTTCTTTCATATAATGTACTTATCCGCTCCACAATAATTAACTTTTCCTATATGTTTTACCCCTCCAAACCTTAGTTGCATCTAATCTAATTTCTCTACAAGAAGTCACCTCCTATTTAATTCCTCATTTATATGTAGTAATCATGCTATCTTAATTTCCTTGAGTTATTTGATCTTGTCCTTTTGTGGAGATACTTTAGATAGTTCCAAGGCTAAAAGGATTTTGGAGTTTATGGTCATCTGTGGAGCAAGTCTGTCAAATCTTTATTCTTGTACATTTTAAAAGTACAAGAATCTCACGAACAGTTATATTAAAGTTCTATCCACATTTTTTGTGGGATCCACAAGTTCTAGGACTTATCCACCACTAGTTCCTATCTATTTAATTTTAGTTGATTGTAATCACTTTGCAAACAGCAGCCCATTTGGTAATGAGATTTGACCTGTCAAGGTAAAGTAAATTAGTGCTATGTTCTATTTTACATTTGTTACATGATAACTCAGTCTTCCATGGAAACTGGAAATAGTTGAATGATACTACAAATTGATGAAGTGTTATCGAGATTGGCAATATATTGCTGGATGAAGTGACATCTAGCTTGAGTCATCTCTTCATTTTAGCTTTTTATGGTTTCATGTTTGGCCTTTGTTTTGGCTCTATATTTATGAGTCACCGTATTCTTTTTGCTCTTTTATTCTTCTAATAACACTTGTTTGTTTTATTAGTTATATATCTGATATTCTTCCTTGCGTAAACATTATAGGTACTATACGACATCACGGGTACAAATCGGAGAAACCCAAATATGGCCGGTTGGTGAGTGTCTTAGCTATAGCATATTTACTTGTATGTTTACCACTGTTCCTTACACATTGCTTATTATGGAAACCATAGCTTTGATTTCACATACCTAAAACAAAAATTTGCTAACCACTACAGCGAAAGCTTGAAATAGGATCTCAGTTTTACTTTGTGAGTTGGTTTTGACAAACATTTCCAAACAAAATTTTCTAGAATTAGAATCTCAGTTTTATTTTACTTGGGAGTTTTATTTTGCTAAACAAAAAATTTCATTTAATTCCGCATATGCTCATTGAATCAGCATTTGGGAAAAATCATTGTCCAATGCTATAAAATGATTTAGTTGATTCACTCTCCCAGCGAAAATAAAACTGTATATACTTTTGCAGTGCATCTGTGCTCGAATCTTCTTAAAATACCAACTAAATCTGTATAATTTTGCCAAGTTATGTTGAGGACTAGTAATGTCGTGTCATGTATTTTGGTTTAATATACAAAAAAAAAAAAAAAATGCAAATCACATATCTTCGACATGCTTTGCCATCTTTAGGTTTAAAGAAATCACTCCTCGTTTTCTCTGCATATTGTACCCTTTATGTAAAGTTGACAGTTCTTACTTTTTATAGGCTAAGTTGAGGAGCTCGAATTGGTGGATTAGATTTTTTGTTCAGATGAGTTTAGAGGAGAATGAAGCTGCAGAAAAAAAGTTTGAGCAGGCTGCAGAAAAGAGATCGTACAACCCAGGCTGCCAAATTTTTCATCTCAAACCATACAATTGAAGAATTGATGAGCCGATGCAGAGATTTTCAGTAACTTTGGAGCTATATGATGCATCTATGATTGCTAGGATATGGCATCTTCTTCAGCTATTGATGGGGTTGAATGATCCTTCCGATGAGATCCTTAGCAAATTGATCCGAAAGGAAATATTCTAGTTTGCTATTTCTATCATGCGTTCATATTCTTGCCTTCAAATTTATTGAGAAGTGGAGCATCATCAAAAAATAATATCCGCTAGTTTTATGTAAGATAGATTAGGTCTTGACAGCTTATAGAAGAATAATGTTATCAATAACCAGCAGTGATAATTACCTGTTTAGGTGGTGATGCAGTAAATATTAAATGAACATAACTCTAGAATGTATGGCTTGCTTGGTTTCGAAGCTTTTCTTATATAAATGTGCGCTTTTACCCCACGCGAGGGTAACTTGGTCGCCTTGAAGGGCACATCTTTTGCTTTGTCTTCTTTGTGTTTGTGGTGAATAGACGGAATGTATTCTTTTGTACATTAGTTCGACGGTTTGCTGAGATATATGAAATGAAAATGATTTTGATGTCCAAAAAAAAAAATTAATAAATAAATAAATAAATAAAAATGGGTGCGCTTCAGCTAGTTTATTGCATGAACATCTCATCCATTAAGTTCTGATTGGTCATTGATGGTGATTGGTGAGAAGGGCGGGGATGTTTCAAGGCCACGTGTAAATTTTCTTTAAGAGTCAAATATCAAATTAAATCAGTTCATTTTATTTTTTTACAAGATTTTCACTTGTGCTTTGTAAGGACTCTATCAAAACAAATTTTATGCAGTAGTTAATATGTAAAATTGAATGACGTATAATTATAGGCACTTGCCAACTGTAATATTTTATTATCTTTTTGTGGAGTAATACTTGTTATATTAAATTGGATGTGAAATGGAATTACGCAATTTTAAGAAATAAAGTATTTTATTTTACTTAGTACATATATATTATAATAGATATTTTATAAACTTTAAAATGTTATTTATAAATTATTTATCAGAAACAATTTTATTTATTTATTAAGTGAAATATTAGAACATTTCGAAATATGTAAATAAAGTATGCGTGATAAAAATAAAAGATTTTGAAATGATTAAAAATAAGTAACCTAATAAGCACTTGATGTAAATCAGTTCAAGTTTTAAGGAGATTTTTCTAAAATAAGTGGCTATAATAAGATGATGAATACACTTATCTAAAATAAACTAATTTTGTTTGACAAATAATAAGATTATTGATAATCCGTACGAATTATTTAAATTATCTCTAACCTTTATCTGATAAAAATTATTTGATAAAATAGTAAACAAATAAGATGTAACTCGAGTACACCGTAGAAGCAATTAAAAATGATTAAAAAAAAAGTAAGCAATTATCTAAATAACACCCACATTTACTTGACTTCATTTGAGAATCCAAATACTTTGATATTTTACATTTCTAATTTAACTTTTTGAATATAATCAAGTATATATGTATGAAATCATGCATTAAATATAAATATATAAAAACTTATCCATATTTGAAATCAGGGTAATCAATTTTATTTTATATATACGTAACATGTTATTTTTTTTAGTAAAATAGTTAAATGGAAAACAAAAAAATGATAAAAGAAGACATAAGATATTAAATTATGGCAAAAATGTTACATAAAAATCGGCAAAACAAAAGCCCTTCCACTTTTGAAAATTTTTCCTATCTAAAAATTAAATCTAATATGTCGATCAGCAATTTTAAATGAAGTCAGATTATCACAATACTATAATATTTTTTTGTCTTAAAGATAGAAGAAGGTAAGGGAAAATTAAAATCAGAACAATCAAATCTAATCAAATCAATTTAAATAGGAATATCAAAGATATATATGACCACAAGAATTATCGCAACAAACCTAACAATTCTAAAATATCCCCTCAAAAATGTAGTTTTAGCATGAAAATTGCGGTTCAACTGTACCGTAGACTATTTTCCTTTATGTGTGTGTATAGATTATGTGAATTTATTTTTGTGTTTTTAGTGATGATTTGAAACTTGTACAAGGTGACAAGATTGTGTTTTTAACACTTGTTGTCAAAACTTTGTTCAACATTATGGTTCGACATGTCTCTTAACCCGATAGTTGGCTGATCCCATTTAACAAGATGGAGGACTATTGACACAATTGAGCTATAAACCTAAACAGTAATTATACGGAGATATTTTTATCTGTTCATGTTGAATTGACAATTCTTTGTTATTTGTTTTTGACCCTTAAAAGTCAGCACATGCATATAACAATCAATCTAATGATAAAGTCAATTAAATCATATCAGTATTTCATGTAAAAAAAAAAAAAAGAAAAAAACACTTGTCTATTGCTCGACATAAATGCACCATAGTTTTATGTTCACCCCGTTTGACATAAAAGTATCGTCTTGAATTGAGGACCCATCCAATCACAATGGTAAACTATTAGGAAAAGGAATTTGATTTTTGTTTTATGTACAAAATTTTTTACATGGCCTTCTTTACACATAGATGTGGCAAAATCCCTTTTTGCCCTTTTTGAAATGGGCAAAATCTTATTTTTTCACACAGCACGTCACTTCACTTAAAATCAAATTACAATCTAATAGTTATGGTCTTATGGAAGATTGTGTGAAAGATTTGTCTACAGAATTTGTGTATAAGTAGTATTTTCCAAATGAATTAGTAATTATATATGTTTTGTATATCACACAGTTTACATATGGCTTGCATGCATACCGTATGCATACAACATTTTAAAACAAGCTACAAGCCTGCAACTAGACTATTTTGGCAACTCATAGATTGGCAATTATTATTAATTTAAAATAATAATTAATATTTAGTATTTGTCAGACATTCTACACTTATAATAAATCTTTTTACACAAGCCACATATAATGTTTAAAAAAAAAATCACAGATTCAAGAATTTTTTAAAAAGATTAATATTTACCATCTACGCCTACAATCCTTTTTTTTTTGATAAATACCATTCCACCTTTTACGCAAGCTACAAATAGTATTTTCCTAGAGTAAAAACATTAAGGTATTATTTGTTTGCAATAATAGAAAATCTATGAAAAGAAAATGAATTTTAGATAACTGAATTCCCTATAATTAATTTTTCTGGGAAATGTTAATTACACGTGTTTGATTAACTAAATTTCCCACCTAGAAATAATAGTTATTTTCCATCTTTTGGTATTAATAGCTTTTTTTTTTTTTTTTTGAGAAAGGGAATTTTATTCAATCATAGAATCAAAATAGAGTACATTCTCAATCAAAGATAAGGGGCACATTAAATGACGCACTAGGACCAGACAAAGAACCAGCCACTCTAATAAGTGTATAAGCGATCTGGTTCACAGGTCTCCTAACACAATTGAACTCAATGCCATCGAGTTCTAATACCAAAGTCCTACAATCATCTAGGACTAAACCAAAGGGAGACAAATCCACTTGAGACGAACGAAGGGCTTCAAAGACGACCAGTGCATCCATCTCTACCATAACACGACAAAGGTTTATCTCCTTAATCTAAGTTAAAGCCTCACGAACCCCAATTAACTCAGCCATCTTTGCATCGAAAGACCCCCTCACCTAAACAATCTTAGAACCCATGAAAGAAGCTCACTCATCACGCAAAATCAGCCCGATGCCAACAATGTTCTGTACCGGGAAAGTAGCTGCATCAATATTCAATTTCAGCGAACCGGCAGCTGGCCTTGTCCAATGCAGATTGGTTTGTGTGGGAGCAATTCTTCCATGATTCTGGGGCAGTCTCGCTTTATTCCATTGGTTAGACAAAAGGTTAGCCAAAGATACTACCTTAAGAGGCATAAGTGAACGTCCTTGCCATACAACTTCGTTACAGTTGTGCCAAAGCGCCCAACACAACATAGCCACATTCTCCCTTGTCGTTTGATCCTTGTTGCCAATAGCATCCACTCCTTAAAGCTTTGGCTGTTACCACGTTGAAAATCTACCGAGGAAGCCGTCCATACCCGTCGGGCAACCCCACAATCAGCAAGACAGTGAAGTGTAGTCTCATTCTCCATTAGGCAAACATGACATTTACCCTCAATGTTGATCCTCTTTTTACGCAATGATCCATAGTAGGGAGGACATTAGATGATGCTCTTCAAACAAAATTCTTAATTTTCAGCAGCACTTTAAGGTTCCAAATGAGGCTCCAAAACTGATTGATCGGGGAAAGAAGTTCACCATAGTGGATGTGCTGAGCCAAACGGTACCCACTTCGCATTGTATAGATGCCCTTCATTCCTACTTCCAAAAAATCTGATCTTTAACTTCATTCAATCCAAATGGCACTTGCAAAATTAAAGCCGAATCTCTAGAGTTGAATAAATCATGAATGACCTCTAAATCACATCCATGGCCTCCTGGTACCATAAGTTGATTCACCATAATGTTCTCACCATTCGGGATCAAAGAAGAAGAAACAAGTCCATCTGCATCATCAAGTAACCACGGATCTTTCCACACCCTCACATCACATCCATTTCCAATCCTAAATCGGGTTCCCTTCCTAAGCAAAAGTTAGTTGGCCATAATACTCCTCCAAACAAAACTCGAGTTATACCTCACTTTGGCCTGTAAAAAGTCAGTGTCTGGGAAATATTGTGCGCTTTGAAAATCTTAGTGACCAAGGCATGAGGTTCAACCAAGAACTTCCACCCTTGCTTCCCCAAGAGAGCCAGATTCATCTCGTGTAACTGTTTAAACCCCAAACCGCCTCGCTGCTTAGGATAACAAAGCCTCTCCCACCCTATGGAAACAATCTTTTTTTTTTTTTTTGCCACCAAATTTTGTTATTTTCTTTTTGAACAATTATTTGATAGTCATTGTCTTTTTTTCACATGAATTATCAAGTTTTCTATAGAAATTATACATTTTTTCAATGCCTTAGCCTTAAGATGATTGATCTATCCATACTTGTCATTCCATTTTATTGGACTTCCTTTGAGTGTACTAAAATTTGAACCTTATTAATATTACGAGAGTTTTCATTAACTTACATGGGGATATTACTAGTGCACATAAAATAAAGAAGATAAATTAAAGTTATGGACTCAAACGACGATGTATAATTAGAAATTGTAAAATGCTCATACTGTCTTATATTTGTTAACATTAGCAATAAATGGTGTGTAATATAAAAAAAAATAATAATAATAAAAGGAGAAACTCGAGAATATCACTGAAACTGGGGCTTTATTTGTTCCATTTTCTTCCCTTTTAGCTTTATGCTTGTAATCATGAGTTGGACTTGGATCTATCACCTCATTTTGATTGTTAACAACATCTACATTATCATTAATGACTAGAAATAAAAAGAAAAAAGAATGTTGTTAGATACTTTCATATAGTGTTAACAATACTTACATACCTGAACTTACCATGAATTGGTGAGAAATTATATATACATTTAACTACAGTCACAACCATTATAAAAAAATTCCCAAAAAAAAAGACACTGTTGAAGGATATGAATTCAATTTTGAAACTGTTGTTTCAAAACACCCAATAGAAGGATATGAATTCAATTTTTGATACATTAATTAATTGAGGATAAAGTAGACAAACATTGATCAAAGTTAAAGAATTGTCGTTGAACCTGGGAAGAAGAATTCTTGAATAAAATTGATTGCAAACAAATATAGGGCTTGTCGACGACACGTCCTTTTTTTTTTTTTTTTTGCCTTTGCAAGCCAACGTTTTTTTTTTTTTTTTTTTTTTTTTTTTT
>CAVNYN010232017.1:0-20250 GCA_963692815.1 Nyctanthes arbor-tristis
CCATACTAACATCATCAAATATTAAGTCATAATCTAAGAATTACTTCTCAAAAAAATTTATTGTAAAAACTCAAGATACAAATTATAAGTAAAACTAGGAAATTAAAACGGAGCTAAAACAGTCTGATGGGCACGGTTGTGCCAATTAATGAGATGTTAGGGATGCATATATGATTAACATTAAGTTAAAACATAAATGTATGAGATTTTAGTCCGTTTTAACAAAACAACTGTGGTGCGCTTGAAGGGAAAAAGTTCAGATAAATGTGGTGCACTTAAAGGAAATAAACATGGCGTACTTAAAGGAAATAAATGTGGTGCACAATTAAAGGAAATAAACATGGCGTACTTAAAGGAAATAAATGTGGTGCACTTAAATGAAAAAACTGCGTATTCTTACATTTTGACTCCCATCCCCATGCATCCCCATCCCCGCCCCGTTTAGAAATCTCCGTCTCCATTCCCGCCCAATCCCCATTTATTTCGAGTCGGGACGGTCAGGTCGGGGATGCACGGCACCCATTTAATCCGCATTTCGACCAAGAATTTTTTACAAATTTAAATGATACACAAGTTATGTATTTTTACACTTTTTTTATCATAGCTACAAAATAAAATGAAGAAAAAATTTACAAAGTTAGATTATTTCAGTTACAACTCACCTAAGAATGCTCATAGTCAAACCCCCAAAATATCAAAATGTTCAAAGTATCATCTTTTGTCTAAACATCACAAAGAAGTAACAGTTGAATAGAGGTAGAGATATGTAGTGGGTAAGAAAAATTAAAGAAGCTTTTACGAATTTTAAATTTGAACGGCAATGTATTAACTAGGATAACGGGTCTTGATTCAAAAAAAAAAAAAAAAGTACTAGCATAATGGGAAAAAGGAGTGGAGACAATGGAGAGAAGAGATTGTAACGAAATCAGAGAGAGGTACTTTTACATTCTAAATGTACTTAAAGCTATAGTAATGCCTTCGATGAGGTTATTGAACTTTATAAAATAAAAATAAGATAAATTTTATAATTTAAATGGGGCGGGGACGACAATCCCCATACGTGCCCCGGCCTCACTTTGGGGATAAACTTTTATTCCCGTCTATGTCCCAACCCTAATTAAATTAGGGAATCCCCATCCTGCTTGAGGCGGCCGCGTTGGGTTCGGATATTCCCTCCCCCATTGACATCCCAGGGGAGAGCATGTATGTAATGATGATTGAGCATTCACTTAAAAAAAAAAGAAATGAATTTTACCATAAAAAAGGAAAAAAAGAAAAGGAAATTCATTGAACATATTTATCGAGAATTAATACACGAAAGATATATAAAGTAAATTTTTTTCAGCGGAGCCGATTATATTACGTACTCTGAAATAAAATGAAACAAAAACAAAGAAAATAAAAGAGTTAAAATCCACTAAAGCAATGCCAATTTTTGAGGATTTTAATTTTGTAACCGACTTGAGGGAGTCACATTTTTCATTTATAAATATAGTTCAACATATACCTAATTTCTGTAGGTTACATCACCAAAGAGACAACTATGAGAATGGCTTCGTCAAAGTTGATTGTTTATGCCACTCTCTTATTTATCATAACTGGTGAGTTTGTTGTGTCTCTCTTGGTTGTCATTATATGTACATGTTTATTTCCTCAAGATTTAAGTACTAAATATTCTTTTTGTATGGTATATATAGTAAAATGTAATCACATTTTATTATTATTAATTAATTAATTCGCATCGATTTTTCTTGACAGTGTTGACAAAGTCTAGAGGGGATCATGTGCAGGGTTGCATTACTGCTAATGACTGCATCGGTAGTTGCGATCCCGAAATAGGTACTATCTGAGCTTGTAAGGATGGCTTGTGCATTTGCATCCCCATCAAGAAACAACATTTTGCAGCTGATGCCGAAATTAGTCGCAAAATCAGAACGAACCCACCACTTCATTGAAGAAGTGAAAAGTGGAAGTGAGTGCAATGATTGATTCCTTATGCGAGTGTTCACTGTATGAAAAAATTTGTTAATTTGCATTTGTTTGATTATCCAATTAAAAATTACTTCTTATTTATATGATCGCCCCCAAAAAAATGTTGAAAGAATTTGGATATCCTGAGTTTAAATTAAATATGTATGATTTATCAATAAAATTAGGGTCTGAAAATTTGGGATACAACTTCGAACTCATATATTTGGGATTAGAAGGAATATAAGTTAATTGGTTGTAATTTTTATGGATTAAATCTACCACGAATGCTTTATGTTTGATATAAACGTTTTGATGAGTAAAGATTTACTGCCAGACATTATACCGTCAAACGTGCTTATGTGGCATGCTAGATGGCACGCATTTGGTATGCTTGGCAGTAGAATATTTTATACGTTTTGGTATTACCACGAGTATAAATTTGAATCTCATTACCATGAGTTTTTGTGTTCGAATCTCTTGTGCCTCTCCCCTCCACTCTGTTTGTATTTTGGGAGGGGGGGTAGGAAAAACTTTCTTCCCAGCCCTATCTAAACTTGGTGTACTTAAAAGGCGGAAAAATGTGAATCCCAACATTTTTGTATTTCTTCCATATATAGTAACCAATTAAGCTTTCAAGCGTTTCTCAAAAAAATTAAGCTTTCAAACTCACTGATTATATGTATGTACAAGAAGCATTGTCCAAAGCCGGAATAAGGTAGTTGGTAGCATCTTTGAAGTATTATCCAACGTGGGAGCATGTATAATGATGATTGTGCGTTGATTAAAATAAAATTGAATCGTATACCATAAAAAAGAAAAGGGGAAAAAATTGGTTGGACACATGTTGTGATAACATATTGTGAAATATATAGAAGTGGAATGAAATAAAAACAATTATAAAAGTGTAAAAAATGAGTCATTAACAAATATATCTCTAATATTTTCTTGAACAATTAATAAAAACAATTAATTGGTTCGAACGAGTGACATAACAGTTAGATACTCGTGTTATGGGCAAGAGTCTCGAGTTCGAACCACCCCTACCACCCTCCTAATTTCCCTCCTTGTATAAAAAATAAAATGAAATAAAACAAACTTGATTGAAACCAAGAACTTGGGTTTCTCCTTCAGCTACTTGCAAAGGCGCATGTCAATCCTGTGCTGGGACTTGGCAAACATGATAGCGATGAGGGATTTGTGGCAGTCAAAAACTGATCCAAACTCTTACTAAAAAATAAAATATTAAATCACAATTTAAGAATTACTTCTCATAAAAATTATTGTCAGAACTTAAGATACAACATTTTAAGTAAAACTAGGGAAAAAAATGAGTGGAAACATTCATGGGAATGGTTGTGCTAATAAATGAAAGGTTGAGGATGCATATATGATTGACATATAAGTTAGAACATCATAGAGGTTTTAGTCTGCTTCACGAAACAAATGTGATGCACTTGAAGGGAAAAATGTCAGAACATAAACGTGAGATTTTTTTAAAGGAAAATGATCTCACACTTATGAAATAAACTAGAGGTGACACGTGCTATGCACGTGTTATTGCTATCATTTTGTATATATTCGTATCCATGGTATCGCCCAGGTGTACCATTAAGTAAAATAATATATTAGTTTAACAATAAGTTCGATTTGGTAGCTATGTAAAAAAGAATGAAAAAAATAAAAATCAACTAAATAATTGTATATAAGTTCACTTGATATTTGGTAATAAATGTTTCAAAATAGCAAACAGAATATAGAATACAAATTTTAAAAGGGATTAGAAAATTCATAAATTTATATTTATGTTTAATTTTAATTTGAGAAAAATGAACTCGAACTGAATTAAAAATCCATAGATACTATTTTTATACTGAAATGAACTAATTTAGAAAGATTGATATATATATTTAAATAAAGTAAAATATATATATATAGAGTAAAACATTTATATTAAGATTGTGAAGCAATTTTATAGACGTCATGTTTATATTTTACACCCACTTGTTATTTGTTAATTCCTATTAAAGCACATGTTGAAAATTTTCATTCAATATCAATATATTGCATATCTTTCAATTTTAAAACAATTGTGAAATTATCAAAAAAGGAAGTTGGACGACCAAAGTATGAATAGCGGCGTCCAACTCCCTCTCTTAACATAGGTTATAGATAGATTAGAAAAGAGTGAATATAAGTTGGAATTATTTCATGCAACAAACAAACAAGCCTCAAGAAAATAAAAAACACAAAAAAAAAAAAAGAAAAGAAAAATGGAAATGGAATTGGCGACCAAAGATTGAACAGGAAGAAGCAAACTGGCTTTTTTAATATAGGTTAGATGTCGTGCACTTAAAAAGGAAAAATGGAAATAAATGGTACAAACATGGCGCATTTGAAGGAAATAGACGTGGTGCGCTTGAAGGAAAAATGAGCATTCTTAATAGTGCACTTGAATACGCGTGGAAATTAGAAAGAAAATGTTTTTCTGTTAATTGAATTACGAGTAAATAAATTTTATAGAAAATAAACTGTAACGTGTTTTATTGGAAATAAAATTCATTAGAAAAAATATAAATTACCTACACAACCAAAAACTTATACTCCACTAGGAAAATAATTTCCTTATTTTTAAGGAAAATATGGCCGTTTAAGCACCATAAGAAATTAGGTCTTTTACTCACATATAAAATAGCTGCATATACTACGTCCGGATATTTAGCAACAAATAATTTTAATATGTGTGGGAATTTTAATATGTGTGGGAATTTTAATAAATATACTTATTTTGTTACTGACATTAAATATGTGTAGGGAAATATTTTTAGTTATATTTAAATTTGGTGGGAGAAAAAGCCACATTTTTAGAAATTAGCAAGGGTGTATAATTTTTTGTTCCCAAAAAACATTAAGAGTATGAAAATCACAGATAAAGAACACCAAGATTTGGGTTCGGCCGGAAGGCCACGACAGGTTCACGGTTCAAGGGAAAACCGCTACCTCCTGCCACTTGAGGCTCCACCAGAAGATAATCAGCCTTCTTCCACTAGCAATCAGGAACGAATTACAACGGAGAGGCTAGAACCTATTTACACCAGACACTCGAACAAATCCTAACTCACTCAGAGACACTCCTCATCCTTAACTGCCTTCTGTACTCGGATCACCAAGAGTAATCACACCAGAGGACCCTAACCTATCTCTCTATCAGATCCACACCAAGGATCACACACACACTCAGTATGAGAGGAAGAGAGATACACGCCGGAATACAAGAACCCTAAGAGAATGAACTTGCTTACCCTAACCTCTGATACAATACAAATATATATACCATAGACCAATGGCTAAGATCAATCCTCTAAGGAATCAACGACCAGGACTCAATGACCCGACGCGGCATAGGGCTCCGCGAGAATCTATTCAGTTAAGTGTTAATGGGCTGGACTTGAGAGCAGACTTGGGTCAACATATCACACATCTCCACCTGATCCAAGACTGCGACTGCTAGCTTCAGAAAAACGACCACCTTTCTGGTTTCCTTGCCTCGGAAAAATAACCTGCACATAACAAAAAAAAAAACACAAAGTTAAAAAAAATAAATAACAGATTTTACACTAAGTAAAAAAATATTAACAGAGATACTTTTAACCTGTGCTAATGTTTAGCAAAGCTAGACATGACTTGAGCTTACCAACAGGAAGAGGTTTGGTTCCCATATCAGAGGGGTTATATTGGGAAGGAATTTTGTCCAAATGCACAATTCCTTTGGACACCAAATCTCTTATGAAATGTAGCTTGACATCAATATATTTTGTTCTGTCATGAAAGACAGGATTTTTGCAACGCTGTATAGCTGACTGGCTATCAGAATAGATAACAATGTTCTCTTGAGAGAACTGGATTTCACTCAACAAACCCTTGAGCTATAAGGCTTCTTTCATAGCCTCAGTTATGGCAATGTATTTAGACTCTGTAGTGGACAGAGCTACAATATGTTGTAACTGAGATTTCCAGCTAACAAAACTACCACACACAGTAAAAACACAAGATGTGATAGACATCCTGTTATCCCTATCACTAGCATAATTCGTATCAACAAAACCTTTCAGTTTTATCCCTTCAGGATTATTATAAAACACCAATCCAACATCAATGGTATTTTTCAAATACTTGAGTAGCCACTTAAGAGCCTCCCAGTGTTTCACACTAGGATTAGCCATATACCTGCTAAGTGTACTAACTGCATAAGCAATGTCTGGCCAAGTACACACCATTAGATAGATCACAGAGCCAATAGCACTTGAATAAGGGACATTTTTCATGTAAGATATGTCAGAATCAGAAACAGGACACATATCTTTACTTAACACAAAATGACCAGCTAAAAGCTCATTTACAGGCTTGGCACCAAGCACAGAGAATTTTTTAAGCACCTTTTCAATGTATGATTATTGTTTAAGTAAGAGAATAGATTTAGACCTATTTTTTACAATGTTTATTCCCAAAATTTTCTTTCCACCACCCAAATCTTTCATGTCAAACTTAGAGTGCAAATCAAGTTTCAATTTCAAGACATTTAAAGACACTTTAGAAGGACTTATAATGAGCATGTCATCAACATATAGTAACAAGAAAATTGGAACATTCTCAGTCTTATCATACTTGAAATAGAGACAGTGGTCAAACTCACTCCGTTTAAAATGTAGAGTTTGCATAAAAGAATCAAACTTTTTATTCCACTGCCTGGGAGATTGTTTCAGACCATACAATGACTTATGAAGTAGACATACATAATCAAGTCTTTTACAATCAATAAAGCCTTCAGGTTGAGACATGTAAATTTTCTTGTCAGATCACCATGCAAGAAAGCAGTTTTCACATCAAGTTATTCCATTTCCCAATTAAAATGAGCAACTAAAGAAAACATTACCCTTAAAGTAACATACTTAATCACAGGGGAGAAAATTTCAGCATAATCAATTCCGAGTTTCTGAGTAAACCCTTTGGCAACCAATCTAGCTTTATATTTAACTGAGCCAAAATCAGAATCAGCTTCCTTAATCCTAAACACCCACTTACATGCAACTACAGAAAGAATTTTAGGTTTAGGAATTAAGGTCCAAGTTTTATTTTTATGTAAAGAAGTTATTTCCTCATGCATAGCAATCCACCACTGTTTAGCACTACTACTAGACGCAACTTCTTTAAAAGATTGGGGTTCACTATCAAAAACATCTTCAAGAACATTACAAGACAAAATAGCAAGATCAGAATCATCAAACCTTTGAGAGGGTCTAACATTTTCCCTCCTTGTTCTGTCCTTTGCAATGACATAATCCTTCAGATCAAGGGAATCACCATTTGTTTCCCCCTGGTCTCCACCAGAAGGGTTAATCTGATTCTCCTCATATTCAATTTCAATTTCAGGTGTGGACGATTCCACCTGATCCTCTGAGTTTTGCCGTTCCATTTGTTCATCACTTAAGATGAGATCACTTGAAGTATTTTCTAATCCTTTAGGATCAGAACCTGCAGTGTTAGTATCAGATAAATAAGGAAAACATGATTCTTGAAATATAACATCTCTACTGGTTATTATTTTCACACCAGGCTAGCCTTTCAGCCACAGTCTATATCCTTTAACCCCATCAGTATAGCCAAAAAACACACATTTCTATGATCTAGTTCCCAATTTATCATCCCTCTTATGTGAATAGGCAGCACAACCAAACACTTTCAAATAAGAGTAATTCATAGGTTTACCATACCAGACCTCCTCAGGTGTTTTCCCTTCTAAGACAGATGAAGGACATTTATTAATCAGCACACAAGCTGTCATTAAGGCTTCACCCCAGAAAGATTTAGGAACACCAGATGACTTCATCATACACCTTACCTTTTCAAGGTAGAGTTCTATTAATTCTTTCTGCAACACCATTCTGTTGTGGAGTATGAGGAATAGTTTTATGCCTCTTAATTCCATTTGTTTTACATAAATCATCAAAAGGTTGGTTACAGAACTCAAGCCCATTATCTGTCCTAAGATACTTTATTTTCTTATCACATTGATTTTCAACAAGTGTTTTCCATTCCTTAAACTTTTGAAAAGTATCAGACTTGTTTTTCAAGAAAAACAACCAAACTTTCCTAGAGTAGTCATCAATCATGGAAAGAAAATAAGTATTCCCACCAAAAGTAGGTGTGCTTGAGGGACCCCATAAGTCTGAATGAACATACTCTAAAATAGAGGAAGATTTATGAATACCAGTTGGAAATTTAACCCTATGCTGTTTTCCAAATACACAATCTTCACAAAAAGGTAAAACAGAAATTTTATCTTTTCCAAAACAACCATTTTTGTGCAGAATCTGTAAACTTTTTTGGCTTATGTGTGCAAGCCTGTTATGCCATAAAATAGTATTATCACCATTTGCAGATTTAGTAGCAGCTACAGAAGCATGCACTGCTTCTGCATTTGAAACATAGAGCATGTTTGCCCTTAAAGCCTTAAAAGCAAAGTCATTATTCCAAAAAATCTCCATACATCCATTTCCCCAACCACCATTAGAACCTTCAATTTCAAGGAAAGGCATAGATAATAAATTCTTTCCTAAATCAGGAACATGTCTAACACCTTTGAAGGTAAAAGTAAAACCAAAATCAAATTTTAGTGTGATATCACCTATACCAGCAATTGAGGAAACAATGCTATTAGCCATAACTACTATCCCATCACAGACTTTTTCATAATTGTCAAATAATTTTCAGTGTGGTGTCATGTGACAAGTAAATGCAGAATCCAGCAGCCATTTTCAAGAAGTAGACACACTAGATGTATGATTCACAACAGAGTCCAAATCAGTTTCTTGAATAGCCATATACACATCAACAGTATCTTTTTCACAGGTAGCTAGATTTCCCTGTTCAGGCATGCTTTTTAATTGAGCAAATAGTCCACTTAGTTTCTTACATTCCTTGATGTAATGCCCAGTTTGCCCACAACCATAGCACTTCCTATTTTTGGACTTATCCTTTTCTTTAATTTTGGAATTATTTCCCTTCTTCCATTTTTTCTGTTTCTGTTGGTTATTTCCCTGGTTTGACCCATATCCTTCAACCTTCTGTTTTCCCTTAGTGTAGGATTTTCCTTTAGCCATGTAATCCTCTTGAATTTTATGTTCTTTTTCAGATTTTAATTCTAAATACCTGTTCTTTAAAGCACTTATAACCACATCTATGTCAAGTGTATCAGACTCTCTGCCATATTTCATGGCATTTTTTACATCTTTAAAAACATCAGGGATAGAATTTAAAAGAACAACAGCCTTATATGTATCAATTGTTTTATCACCACTGTTTTTAATATCCTACAACAGTTTATTAAAAACATCCAGATTTTCTTCAAGTTCTTTAGTTGGGTCCATTTTATAACTGAAGAACCTCTCCAGAAGAAACATCTTATTTGGAAGAGATTTTTCAAGATAAAGCTATCCAAGTTTTTCCCATAGATAAGCAGTACTTTTCTGTTTTCTTACTTTCTTTAACACAGAGTCAGAAAGATGAAGTATAACAGAGGAATAAGCCAGATCATCCATTTCTTTAATTTTTTCAGGAGTCCACGTAGCATCAAAAGTTCTATCAACAGCCTTAGCCACTTTTTGTTGAACTAATATTCCCTTCATCTTGAGCTGCCAAATGGGAAAGTCTCATTTCCTTAAATAGTTCCAGATGAAACGCAGACACAGACATGATGCAATAGATGATCACAAGTAAACGGACAAAGCCGAATTCACCTCAGAGATCAAGAAGAAAAAAAAAAACCAGAGAGTATATTATTTACCAAAAATAATTTTGTCACGCAAAAGTACCAACCACAGACAGGATCAATATGCAATTGTCATATAATGATGCACAAGGAAGAACCCGTGACTAATTCCAGTGTCCACAGGTTTCTGTGGAATTCAAGATTCTAGGTCAAGGGTCCACCACAGTAGTATAGTGGTGTATAGTGTAGTAAATATGATTCTACACTAACCCAGAAAGGATAAAAACCAGAAAAGAATAGGATTAACAGAATTCTATTAGTAAAAACAGAAGAACTCACAGCTCACTGAACAGAATGTTCAGTTTACAGTCGCTCCACCAGAAAACGTCACTCCAGAATTCCAGTAATCAGATCGAATGCCAAAGTCTGTGATACCACAATGTTACAAAAACGTGACTGATTTGTTGTTTGTAGCGCAAGCAAGAAAGCGTTAAGAGTATGAAAATCACAAATAAAGAACATCAAGATTTGGGTTCGGCTGGAAGGCCATGCCAGGTTCACGGTTCAAGGAAAAACCGCTACGTCCTGCCGCTTGAGGCTCCACCAGAAGATGATCAGCCTTCTTCCACTAGCAATCGGGAACGAATTACAACGAAGAGGCTAGAACCTAGTTACACCAGACACTCTAACAAACCCTAACTCACTCAGAGGCACTCCTCACCCCTAACAGACCTTCTGTACTCGGATCACCAAGAGTAATCACACCAGAGAACCCTAACCTATCTCTCTATTAGATCCACACCAAGGATCACACATACACTGAGTATGAAAGGAAGAGAGAGAGACACGCCGGAATACAAGAACCCTAAGAGAATTAACTCGCTTACCCTAACCTCTGATACAATACAAATATATATATATATATACCATAGACCAAAGGCTGAGATCAATCCTTTAAGGAATCAACGACTATGACTCAATGACCCGACCCGGTATAGGGCTCCATGAGAATCTATTCGGTTAAGTGTTAATGGGCTAGACTCGAGAGCAGACTTGGGTCAACACATCACATCTTTTAATAAATTTGATATGGCATTTATTATTAATTACATTACACACATATACTCATACATAATATATGTGTGATAATTCTCCAAACTTTATATATACCAATAGCTTACTTGGCTCCAATGTAGTGTCTAATCACCACTACTTATAGGCTAGTTGCAAAAGCAAATTAAATTACCCACATACATATAAATGTTATATACGTGTGGGTAATTCCTCATGCTTTACGTACATGTAGTGCTTACATAGTTATAACAAGGCGCTCAATTATCATAACTTGTAGAATAATTATAAAACTGTATCCACATTACCCACATATAATTATGAATGTTTTTTTATGTATGAGTAATTCTTAAAACTTCGAGTCCATTGGCGTACTAGGCACACCAAAACTCAAAAATTCTTAGAAACGCAACACACGAAAACAATTATTCAACGCAAGAAAAGAAGTCTCTTTTTCTTATTCAAATGCAAGCATAAACCTATAATGCATGAAAGGGGAAATAAATAGACTACTTACACAAGCTATCTACTCGTAATGGGCAGGGCTTAATTTACTGGAAAAAACAAAACTAAATACATCATACACCACGTCATCCTCTGCGTCACCTTCTACGTCTATGTCAGCATTAAATATATGGCAATCACATTACCCATATGTGTAGGTAAAAATATAACATTTAACCATACATAAACTTATGTGTCTGTAAAAAGTTTTCTCTATGGACTAATATTCACACTTGTCGATACTTATAATATGTATGGATAAAAGCTTTTACTCACAAATCACCATATCTTTACTCACATTTACATGTGTATGTAAAACTTTTTACATGTACATGTAAAAAGTTTTATCTATAGACTGATATTCTCACTTACGTGTTGGTCATTATATTTTCTTGTAGTGACCAACATTTGAAAAATATTTTCCTTAGAAAAAAAGGTCAATCAAATTGTACAAAAATAAGAATTTAGGTGAAAATCTTATTTTCCATCAAAAAATATTGCTAATCAAACACACTCTTACATTTTTCTAAATTCTTTTCTTATATAATGGCAAAGTTTTCATACTCATTCATTATATATTTGTACAAGAAGCATTATCCAATGCGGGAATAATGTAGTTGGTAGCATCTGTGAAGTATTATCCAACGAGGGAAAAGGTATACAATGATGATGGAGTATTGATCAAAACATAATATTGAATTTTACCAGTAAAAAGAAAAAAGAAAAGGAAATTCATTGAATACATCCATTGAGAATTAATGCAGGAACATGATATAAAATACTCCCTCCGTCCCATTTATCTTGTCTATATTTTCTTTTTCATTTGTCTCATTTACCTTGTCATATTTCTATATTTATTATTATCTAAGTTCATTTATAATTATTGCATTGAATATACACACCTAATTAAATAGGATATTTTAGAAAATTAGCTTGTAAATTTGTTTTCTAATATTTTTCTTAATCTTTGTGTAAAAAGTAAAGTGAACAAGATAAATAAGACAGAGGGAGTATAATTTCTCTTATGACATACTTATAATTTTGTTTCTTTGGAGCAGTAATGATCTTTGGTTAGATGTATGACAGGATTATCCTACCATACACACATGGCGGGAGATTACGGGGATAATTGTGTGGGCCCCACATACAGGGGCTCACATTGTGTAGATTTCCCCAATAATCTTTCGCCATGTGTGCATATAGCTGGATAATTTCATCATATATCTGGTAGGAGATTATTTTTATTCTTTGGAGCGTTAGCAACCTAAAGTGGTGCTGCCCTTTTTTACTTTGTAAGTTTTGCAGTAACTATTCTTTTTCTTGTTAACAAAAATTTTTGCTCAGAGAAGACTTCAACCTCCATTCCATTTTGCCCGTTTATTTTGTTTGTTAATATTTTTTACTAATATATTAAAATATCAAATTTGAAATGTCAATTTTATAACAAACTCTAATCTATTATAATTCGTTAATCACCATCTCTACCGTGTGTATTAGTCAGTTTAATATTATTTGAATTTTTTAATACATTTTACATTTTTTTAATTTGTTAATTATATTAAGATTTTTTAAAATGAGGCGGATAACATTTATTTTTTTCATTATTGTATATATGAAGGATTCTATGTAAGAATGTATGTTATCTTTTAAACGATCTTGAATTTTAGAATTACTAAGTCCATTGAGCTTATTGATTTAATTAATGTATACTTGCGTTTTTATATTTTCTATAGCGGTGTAAATACTACAGATTTATGTTTAACTATTTAATAATATATTTTAGTAAATTTTTCTACCCGTGCAATCCATGGGTGGTTTAACAAGTAAAGAGATAAATTAGCATCTGCTTATTTGTTCTCACAACTTAAATGGGAGTGTAATAAATTATTTTACCCACGGAATGAATAATTTTATTTTGTTTCCGGCTCATCCAATTGTCCCTATACAGACTACTTTAACGAATGAATGATCATAAGCTAGGTATAGAGAAATATCGACATTATGTTGGTGAAAGCATTTGCAGGTTATCAGCTAGAGCAATATAAATGTGAGATTTGTCGTTTGAATGAAATAAAGGTGGTGAACTTAAAGGGAAAAAGTTAGAACATAAAAGGGAGAATTATTTTTTAAGGGAAAATATCTCAAATTTATGAAATAAGTGGAAAAAAAAAGTGGTGCACTTAAAGAAAATAAACGCGTTGCACATAAACGAAAAAACGTGCATTAATGAAACAAAAGTGGTGCTTTTTTTTTTGGAAGGGCGAAAAATCTCAAATTGAGAGGAAAACTAGGAAAATAATATGGAGAGGAAACAGTCAAGGTAAACTTGCGCCAAATAACTAAGTGTTAAGGATGCATAAATGATTGAAAAAAAGTTGGAATACAAACATAGGGCTAGGCATTGATTAGTCATGTCAGTTGGGGCTTGGTCTGAAAGCAAACCGACCTCTCTCGACTCGGTGAAAAGTGAACCTAAAACTGACCCAAGTTGGTTCCAAGCCGGGTTTGGACCTGGTTTGACCCTTTTTTTGATTATTCTTATATCTCTTCCTTTTCTTTTTTTTTTTCCTTTTCCACTTTTTTTTTTTGTCTTAGTTTGACCAAAATTGACGAAACCATCAGGTTGTTGGGCCTTGGGTAAACTGTAAACGTGAGATTTAGTCCTTTTGATTAATAAAATGTGTGGACTCGAAGGAGAGAAAAAAACTCGTTAAAAAAAAGGAGAAAAGAAAAACAGATGTGATGGGCTCATACATTTTTTCAAAAATTAAATTTGATCGGCAATGTACTAGCATAATGAGGAAAAAAGAGTGGAGACAATGGAGAAAAGAGATTGTAACGAAAGCAGAGAGAGGTACTTTTACATTCTAAGTGTACTTAAAACTAAAGTAATACCTCAGATGAGATTGTTGGACTTTATAAAATAAAAATAAAATAAATTTGTAATTTAAACAGGGTGGGGACGACAATCCCCATATCCACCCCGACCCCACTTCGGGGATAAATGGAGACAATGGAGAGAAGAGATTGTAACGAAAGCAGAGAGAAGTACTTTTACATTGTAAATGTACTTAAAACTAAAGTAATGCCTCATATGAGGTTGTTGGACTTTATAAAATAAAAATAAAATAAATTTATAATTTAAATGGGGAGGGGACGACAATCCCCATACCCGCCCCGATCCCACTTCGGGGATAAACTTTCATCCTCGTCCATGTCCCAACCCCAATTAAATCGGGGAATCCCGATCCCGTTTGGGGTGGCCCCATCGGGTTCAGGTATTCCTTGCCCAATTGCCATCCCATGGGGGAGCATGTATATAACGATGGCTTAGCATTCACCCAAAAAAAGTTTTTTTTTTACCATAAAAAATTAAAAAAGAAAAGGAAATTCATTGACCATATTTATTGAGAATTAATACAATAAAGGATATATAAAGTAAATTTGTTTCAGTGGAGCCATGTTGATAACGTAATCTGAAATAAATCTGGAATGAAACAAAAACAAAGAAATTAAAAGAGTCAAAATTGAGGCGTTACCAAATATATATCATACGTCTCGGAATAATTATTGAAATCAATTAAAATCCACTAAAGCATGCAATGCCAATTTTTGAGGACTTCAAATTTTGTAACCAGCTAGCTTGAGGGAATTACATTTTTCATCTATAAATATAGCTCAACATATACCTAATTTTCTATTGGTTACATCACTAAATAAACAACTATGAGAATGGCTTCATCAAAGTTGATTGTTTTTACAACTCTTTTATTTATCATAACTAGTGAGTCTCCTGTGTCTTTCTTGGTTGTCATTATATGCAAATATTTATTTCCTCAAGAGTTAAGTACTAAATATTCTTTTTATATAGTATATATAGTAAAAAGTAAAACGTAATCACATTTTATTATTATTAATTAATTAATGCGCATCGATATTTCTTGATAGTGTCGACAAAATCTAGAGGGGATCATGTGCAGGGATGCACGACTGCTAATGACTGCATTGGTAATTGCGATCCTGAAATAGGTACCATCCCAGTTTGTAAGGATGGCTTGTGCATTTGTATCCCCAGCAAGGAGCAACATTTTGCGACTAATGCCTAAATAAATCGCAAAATCAGAACAAACACGAAGGCGAAGAAATGAAAAGTGGAAGTGAGAAACCCACCAATTCAGCGAAGAAATGAAAAGTGGAAGTGAGCGCAATGATTGATCTTATGCTAAGTGTTCACTGTATGAATAAATTTGTTACTTTGCATTTGTTTGATTATCCAACTAAAAATTACTTCTTATTCATATGGTCTCCCCCAAAAAATGTTGAAAGAATTTGGATATCCTGAGTCTAAATTAAATATATATGATTTATCAATAAAATTAGGATGCGAAAAGTTGGGATACAACGTCGCATTCGTAATTCCAAATATATTTGGGATTAGAAGGAATACAAGTTAATTGGTTGTAATTTTTATGAATTAAATCTACCACGAATGCTTCATGTTTGATATAAACGTTTTGATGAGTAAAGTTTTACTACCAGACATTATACCGCCAAACGTGCTTATGTGGCGTGCTAGATGACGCTCAGTAGATATGCTTGACAGTAGATTATTTTATAAGTTTTGGTATTACCACGAGCATAAATTTGAATCTCATTACCAGAAGTTTCTGTGTTCAAATCTCTTGTGCCTCTCCTCTCCACTCCGTTTGTATTGGAGGGTGGAGAAAGGAAAAAATTTCTTCCCAACGCTATCTAAACTGATTGGTGCACTTAAAAGGCGGAAAAATGTGAATCCCAACATTTTTGTATTTCTTCCATAGTGACCAATTAAGCTTTCGAACTCACTCATTATATGTATGTACAAGAAGCATTGTCTAAAGCCGGAATAAGGTAGTTGGTAGCATCTGTGAAGCAGTATCCAACGCCGGAGCATACATAATGATGACTGGTAAAATTACCCACACATATTAAAATTATGTGTTGCTAAATATCCAGACATAGTATGTGCAGATATTTGATATGTGAGTAAAAGACTTAATTTCTTAGGGGGAAAGAAACTTACACACCAATAGAAAAATATTTTCTTTATTTTCAAAGAAAATATGATAACGTGAGCACCATAAGAAATTAAGTCTTTTACCCACACATAAAATAGTTACACATACTACATGTGGGTATTTAGCAATATATAATTTTAATATGTGTGGGGAATTTAATAAATATATTTATTTTGTTATTTCTTTCTCATGATATCTGACGATCAAGACAGTTCCCATGAAACTCTTTCATTTTATAGAAGTTCATTCTTATGCGTATAGCCCTTCGAGTCTTTTTGTTTTCCCTGAGGCAAGGTCGGCCTTTCTTATTGAGTAGCGTCGGTGTAAACCACGGCTAGAAGCTAGGTAATTATGGTAGGATGGACCATTCTCGAATTTTGGCCGGCCTTATCAGTATGGAGCCAAAAGCAGCCTTCTACTTCTAGTCAACTGCTTTATGACAAGCTTCCCTGTTTTCTAGGCTCTTCTCGCTCAAGCACCCTAGTATACTATACTTGTTCACCTGTGCTGGGTTGGGGTACGGTCAATTAATCCATAGATCTGCCAAGATCCTGCTTTGTAGTCTCTCTTTCAGCGTCGCCTCGGGTCGCGAAATAGAATAGAGCTTGGTTTTATCCCGGTCTTAATAAGCAGTTGAATCCTCATTCTTAGGAAAAGGTTCCTACTTGTATTTGAGAAGGTACTTACGAGGATTATAATCTACATGGATTTGCAAATTTTTCTACTCGGGTCTTGTACAGACTCAGCTGCAATAGGTAGCACACAGTAACATTCGAGGACTCAACCACCTCTTTTCTAGAGCTAGAATAGAATGATTATCCTAAAGTTTCTCTCTCTCGTATGCGCCTCTATTTATATTCTTTATTTGGAAGTATTCCGTCGATGCAAAGTAGTGTGTTTTAATGGGAGTTTGCCTCGATTTGGTAGATGGCCCGCACCGAAACAGTGGATCCATCCCGATTCAATCAATAATAGGATGATTCTTTTCCAATCGAGGTGCATAGATCCTATCTAAGTAAAGCTTCGTCTGTTATTTTTTTGACCCCCAGGGGAGTTTACTCAACCATCCCCAGTCGCCCATGAGACTGGAGAAGGGAGAAGTTCGTCAAGGGCTAGTAAGGTTTTACGCATTGTATCAAATTAAACCACATGTTCCACCGGTAGAGTGTAACAAAATATTTTGGCCACCCAATAGTTGCGGTCCTTGATCGAGCTTGGAATCTCTCCAGAAATTGATGTTTACTAAATTCGCATTTTCAGGTTTATAAGCTTCGTTCTAGAGCTTTTAGCTGAGTGGTAATCTCTCTATTAAAGGAAAAGCTACCAAACTCTCTTTAGATTGATGCCCGAGATCATTCTTTTTAGTCCTGATCGAGCAACTAGTAGTCCTATCGATCCACCTCCTTTTCGTCCCTTTTTTGATGTCTGTCTGAGGAGCTCTGTGAATGTTTATCTGTCTAAGGGCCTCTGTGAATGTTTTGGAATAGAGATACTCATCTTTTGAAAGCATAGAATTTCAGCTCGAACCCACTCAACCCAACTATTACCATAAGAAAGCCTCCATCCCCGCCTTTTAGAGATAGGAGCGCAACCCAAAAAAAAGTCAATAGCACCTTTATCTAAAGCTTCAAATGAGACTTGCCTACAGATGTAGGAGGGGTTGTCTTGAACTGTTGATCTGGCCTATTTCCCTCTCGACTTTCAAATATAGTTAGGAGATTATACCAAAGAAATGGGAGTTGACGAATTCTTTTTAATGTTAGGTCGTTCTGAACGGAGAAGAAGGCCTTGATTCGTCATCGCCATTTGGTGAAGTACACTTACTTTTTTAGCAAGCTAAGGTCAATTAAAAACCACCCAACAGATTAACCTAACTTTGAGGAAAAGCTCCGATGGGGCATTCCCTGGCCCAATCATATCGAATTCGCCCTTCCATTCTATTCTTACGGGTAGTTAGGTCGGAATCCTTGTGATGGTTCAAGAGTGGCCGGTCCTTGCCAGTATCTATAATGGTTTGAGACAGCTTGTTTTCTCTTCAAACCTAAAACAGTGCACGCTCCCTTCTTGCAATTAGGTCATTACAATTAGGAGTTGGGTGTCTAATTGTTCAAGCGGTAATGATTCCACCCATGAGTTCCCCTATAACTTAAGCTGGAGAGGGTGGGCCATCATTTGCCAGGTCTCTCGGCCTTGTTCGGCAGGACGAATCTTTGATTCATGGCCAACCTATCTAAAGTGGAGCCTAGTAGTTTAAGCTATAAATGCCCTTTAGGCTTAAAAGCCTTTTTGTAGCCACCACTTGCCACCTTTAGGACGATAAAGGTTGCATCTTCAAGTCCTCGTGCCGAAAGTACAAGATTTTCTTGAAAGATAGGGGTGCCTTCGAGAACGCGAACACAGGTGGTGCATGGCTTTCATCAGCCAAGACGAGCTACTGAAAAATGAGATTAATGTTTTTTTTTAAGGAAAATAGAAGAGGGTGAGGAATACCATGCAAACAAGACTCAAATGCCCCCAGTACCCCATCTTATCTGATGTTAAGTTAGAGATCGACGAGGCTCAAGAGAGTCTCGAAAAAGTAAAAAGAAATGGAATTTTTTACATGTCTTCTCAGTGGTTCGTCTTATCTTATTAGTAGTGATCACTTGTCCTTCTCCTCTGAGTAGTAGCAGTAGCTGGAAAGTCAAACCCGTCCACCCCAACTAAGAAAAAAACCAGAATAGAGGCCTTAAGTTCTAATAACCCAGTTCGATCGAATAAATATAGTTACTATGACATCTACTTGCTTCTACAAAAGAGGTTGACTTTCTACTTCATCATCGAGAAGGAAACAACCTGGATCACTAGCTAAGGCCCTTAAATGATCGCTCAGTGTGACCAGGCTCGGGCGACTATTTACCAAAAACAACTTTCCTTTTTTGGGCTGGTCCATTCCATCAAATCTTTGAGAAGGGGTTTCCTCTAAAATTCGTGTCTTTCTCTACGCCATGCAAAAAGGTCTACTGACATTTAATATGTGTGGGTAAATATTTTTAGCTATATTTAAATTTGATGGGAGAAAAAGCCGTATTTTTAGAAATTAACTGGGGTATATAATTTTTTAATGAAGTTGATGTGATATTTATTATTAATTACATTACCCACACATAATCATATATATAATATTTATGTGTGGTAATTCTTCAAACTTTATATACACCAATAACTTACTTGGCTCCAGTGTGGCGCCTAATCACTACTACTTATAGGTTAATCGCAAAACCAAATTACATTACCCACATAATTATAAATGTTATTTATGTGTGGGTAATTTTTCAAGCTTTACGTACATATAGTGCTTACATGGCTACAACGTAGTGCTCAATTACCATAACTTATAGGATAATTGTAAAATTCTATCCACATTACTCACACATAATTATGAATTTTTTTTATATATGAGTAATTCTTAAAACTTTGAGTACATTGGTGTCGGCACGCCTACACTCAATAATTCTTAGAAACGCAACACACAAAAACATGGATTCAACTCAAAAAAAGAAGTCTCTTTTTCTTATTCAAACGCAACCAAAAACCCTATAATGCATGAAATGGAAAATAAATAGACTACTAATACAAGCAATCTACTCTTGATGGGCCGGGATACAAGAATTGTCTTGGAAAAACAAAACTAAATACATCAACCACGTCTTGTCACATAAGACGCCACATCATCATCCAAGTCGTCTAAGCCTATGTCAACATTACATATATGGCAATCACATTATTCACACATATTAGAATATTTACCTACGCATGTATAGGTAAAAGTATAATATTTACCCACACATAAAACTATATATCGGTCAAAAATTTTCTCTTTGTATAGATACTCACATTTGT